>PQFF01000153.1:379097-391067 GCA_003547095.1 Diversispora epigaea
TTCTTCTTTCTATTATTTCTTATTTTTTCTTTCTTCTTTCTATTATTTCTTATTTTTTCTTTCTTCTTTCTATTATTTCTTTCTTCTTTTTATTATTTCTTATTTTTTTTTCTTTCCATTTATTTTTTCTTATAATGTCTCAAGAATCGCGAACACCGCGAATTCATATAAAAAGACGCGTTGAGCTTTCTTCTTTGCAAAATGAACCTTCTTCTGCTCATAATGAGCCAGAATCTTCCGAAACTTCTAAAAAAAGTGTTGATATCTCTTCTTTAAAAGAAAAATACAATATTCGTCTACCACGATCATATAAGGAACAGACTTCTGCTCCTCAAACTGTACACTTTTCGGAAGAACTTGAAAGTACAATTCCAGAGACAGTAGACGAATTAAAAACTGGTAAATACTTGTATATATTCTATTTGCTGCATTGTTTCCGAAATGAGCTCTGTTTCACAAAATATGCTTTCGGATTTTATCTCATTTTCAGAAAATCAAAAATTAAAAAAGGAAATTGCCGAACTTAAAAGGCAAAATTCTCAAATGGAAATTGATTTTGAAGAAAAATTAGAAAAAAGTCAAGAAAATATAAACCAAATGAAGGAAGAAATAGATTTTCTGGCTAATATAAATCAACAATTCGGTGCTGAAAATGATCGGCTCATAAAAAATCTTGATCGATTTCGAAAATATCAAATTCTGGAATCTATTTCGGTAAGATCCAATCCAGGTGATTCTGGTACCGAATCTGAAATAATTCCTTCAAAACATTCAAAAGAACGAAAATTAAAATCCAAAAAAATCGCCAAAACAAATAAAGGAAAAAGAGTGTTTGGCAATGATTCAGAAGAAGATACTGAATCAGATGATGAAAAGAATGAAAAAGACGCCAGGATTAGGGGTAGGCTAAAGCGGAGTAGAATCATGTGAGGTGATTTCGGGTTTAGGCGGAAGTGTGATCATATCACATGTATGTGGGAAATTTCTATTGGATAAAATCTCTCATATATTCACTTGAAAATATGCGATTAACTTATTTTTTAAACGTTTTATTTATTTATTTAAACGCACGTTTTATTTATTTAACAAATATTTTATAATGGAAGTTTTAATAAGCATACCAAGGCATGTTGGTCAAGAACTGAACTTTAGGAACTTTGTACCTTTTCAACCATCTTTATAATGCTTCCAATTATTTACTGTCACCTCGTGAATCAGTAACTATTCTAATGGAATTATGTTTCAATTTGTGAACCCGACATTCGAACCTGTAACACTATATTGTTTACCACTTCAACTGTTGATGGTGGGGAGTATTCTTTTTTGCATGGAGTTTTTTTCTTCGTGCTTGGAGATTTTTTCTTCGTGCTTGGAGATTTTTTAATAACAGTGAGTAATAATTATAATAATAATTAGAATTTACAATAATGAATGGGTAATTATATTAATTAATTATTTAAATCAAGGTATTCTTTTTTATTTCAAGTTTAATTAAAGAGTATTTTTTTTCATCATATACATAGATATATATTGATTTAAATTTTTATATATTATATAATAAGAGTTAAAATAATAGTGCGCGACTTTAATTTATCAATGTATAACTTTAATTTATTAATATTAATATATGTAACTTTAATTTAACTTTATAATTATTAATAAATTATATTACATAATTTTAATTTTATAAGTATTGAATAAACAATTTTAATAAATTTTATTGATTTTTGTGAATTACATTATTAATTATTAATAATTGAATTTAAAGAGATCTCTAACTTGTTAACAAAAATCTCTGCTTGACTTGCACCCATTTCTTCAGCACTCCAATACTTATTACGCACTCTTTCTGTTAATTCATTTACAGTATGTCGTCGATTTTCTATTTTTTTTTCTGCATCAGTTTGTATAGGTATTTCTTCAATAACCAATTCCCTTTGTTCATATATTTCAAAACCATTTTCCTCAAACAATCCTTGAAATTTTTTCCAAGCATTATCAGTTAATAATTGATTTCCATACATATGCTCATGAAATATGTGTTTGCATGGTAATAAATATCTATTGTGAAATAAACAATGGCATTCAAGTGATGTTAATCCTGGTACACATTTTCCTTTTTCTAATCTATCCATTACTGCACCAATCTCTTTGATAAGCATCTGTTGAACAGGAAATGGAAATTTGTGAATTTCTTCAAGAAATTCATCATCCACACCATAAGCTGATATTTTTTTAGTTCGAAAATTAAATGCAGTATTTTCTGATTCTGCTCGTTTTTTTTGATCTAATGCAACAATTTTATAAGAAGCCCCTAATAAAAAATTTGAATAAAAAATTTTAACTGTTAAATTATTGTCAATACAAATACATTTATATAATTAATATACATACCAATTAAACCATACAAAAAAGATGTTGTTCTTTTCAATTCACTATGATAAGATTCTAATGCATTTGTTGATGTAACTTGTAAAAGAAGAGGTGAATGTTGTCGTGCCCAGAGAGCCCACTTATGAGAATTCTTCATATAATTTCTTTTAATAAAATTACAAACAGCAGATACTGAACATTGTTGAATTGCATTTTGTATAAATTGTTCACATCCAATTTTTGTTCTTTTATGCATTGCTCCAATCATAATTTCTCTAGTTTTTTTTTCATAAATTTTTGCTATCCATGTTCTCACAATATGAACTGTACAAAGAATNTTTCTAATTATTTTTAATGCTTCTGCTATTGTATCACTATCTTCATTACTCACAAAAAAATGTGCACCAACATCCCAACAATTATAAGAATCTCGAATATATAAAGTAAATAAACGCCAATCATGTTTGTTAGTTTTATGTGTTGAATCTATTAATGTTAACCATCCATATTGATGAAGTTTTTTAAGTTGTTTTGGATGTGCAAAAACAATTCCATAGGTAGATTTTTGTGAAATGTAATATCGTTCACAATAATATTCTTGATTTTTTAAATATGATATAGTTTCTAAAATATCTGATTCCAATTCAATATTACCAACTAAATGTGTTTCTAAGGGACCATGTAATTTGTATTTAATATTTACCACTTCTTTGCGTTTTAAATCTTTAACACTTTCACCAAGATCTAATTCATTATTTGCATATTCTTTAACAGCCTTTACAATTGCCACTGGTGGATAATTTTTAATAGCTTCTTGCATAACTAAAGTTCGAACAGCTGTAGAACGTTTGAGACGATCACTTTCTATTAATGTGTGTGTATGATCTGGAGTATTATTATAACGTTCAATTTGAATTAATTTTTTTGAAGTCATACGGATAACTTTAATTTTTGCATGACAAATATTTGCAGGTCTAATCATTGTTGTTCTTCGTTTTTTAATTGGTATATTTTCTTTTCGTGTACTTGACTCACGATGTTTTGTAAAACGACAGGTAAATACCTTCCATGAATCACCGTTGTTGAGTTTACAAGAGTTAAATTGTGTCCAAACATTTGAAACTAGAGGCCACCAACTATTATCAAACTCTTCCTTTGAGATTTCAAGTGTATCCTTTATATTAAAAAGAAGAGCACGTTTTTCATCTGAAGTAAAGTGGACTATTTTATTGTTTGACATTTTGATAAAAAGTAGTTTGCAAAGTGAAATAAAACAAAAAACAAATGATGTTCTTATTTATTTATTTATTTCGTGTACGTTATTTTATTATTTATTTATTTAAATCGCATATTTTCAAGTGAATATATGAGAGATTTTATCCAATAGAAATTTCCCACATACATGTGATATGATCACACTTCCGCCTAAACCCGAAATCACCTCACATGATTCTACTCCGCTTTAGCCTACCCCCAGGATTAGTAATTTGGCTAGCATTCAGAATGTGATTTTAAGCAATTTCTTGCTAATTTTTTTTATTTTTTTTTATTTTTTACAGAATGAAATGAAAACAATCATAAAAACAATTAATTCCGAATTTAGTCTTAACTACGACCAAACATTTACTAGTGCGAATAATTGCGAAATTCGTCGCAAATTAATACCAGAATTACAAAAATCGTTAGCATCAAAATTTAGACCTTCGGTTACGCAGTTAACGAAATGGCTCAATAGTATACATAAATCTCGACGAGCCATTGCGCGAATGCGTAATTCTGGAAAACTTCCGAAAAATCTTCGTCATATACATGCCAACAATTGGCAAAATGATATATATAATTTATTATTTACAGTTATTACTTTTATTATGTCAATTATATACTAAATTATATGATTATATTCTGAATTTAGAAAAAACTTCGTCGTATTAAAGCGGCAAAAGAATTATTTAGAAAAAATGATCCTAATATTACAGACTATGATAAAGAATCATTATTGCGAATGTTGGCGGATCGCGTCTTTCATTCACCAGAAATGTCCGATACCGACAAAGAAGATCATTCGAAAACAGTAGTAAATGTTTATGATCTTTTCTGGCGGTCTGCGGAGGTTAGTATTTATTTCTGAAATGTTACTGATTTATTACCGATTTATTATCGATTTATTATTGATATTTATTTTAATTTATTACCGAAATATTACTAATACTTATTTTTTCTCTTTTTTTTTTTAATATTATATGCAAAAAATTATATTTTTTTATTTATTACCGATTTATTAATGATTTATTACTGATATTTATTTTTTCTCTTTCAATTTATTACCGAAATATTACTAATACTTATTTTTTCTCTTTTTTTTTAATATTATATATATCCTTTTATTTATTATCAATTTTTTACTGATTTATTAATGATTTTATTTTTTTTCTATTACCGAAATATTACTAATACTTATTTTTCTCTCTTTTTTTTAATATTATATATATCCTTTTATTTATTACCGATTTATTAATGATTTTAATTTATTACCGAAATATTACTAATACTTATTTTTTCTTTCTTTTTTTTAATATTATATATATCCTTTTATTTATTATCGATTTATTACCGATTTATTAATGATTTTATTTTTTTCTCTTTTAATTTATTATCGAAATATTACTAATACTTATTTTTTCTCTTTTTTTTTTAATATTATATATATCCTTTTATTTATTACCAATTTATTACTGATATTTATTTTTTTCTCTTTCAATTTATTACCGAAATATTACTAATACTTATTTTTTTTTCTCTTTTTTTTAATATTATATGCAAAAAATTATATTCTTTTATTTATTACCGATTTATTATTAATTTTATTTTTTTTCTATTACCGAAATATTACTAATACTTATTTTTTCTCTTTTTTTTTTAATATTATATATATCCTTTTATTTATTATCGATTTTTTACTGATTTATTAATGATTTTATTTTTTTTCTATTATCGAAATATTACTAATATTTATTTTTCTCTCTTTTTTTTAATATTATATATATCCTTTTATTTATTACCGATTTATTAATGATTTTATTTTTTTTCTATTACCGAAATATTACTAATACTTATTTTTTCTCTCTTTTTTTTTAATATTATATGCAAAAAATTATATTCTTTTATTTATTATTGATTTATTACCGAATTATTATCGATTTATTACTGATATTTATTTTTTTCTCTTTCAATTTATTACCGAAATATTACTAATACTTATTTTTTCTCTCTTTTTTTTAATATTATATGCAAAAAAACCAATTTCTGATTTATTTCTAAAATGCTTTTATTCTTTAACAATTATTACTAATTTATTATCGATTTATTACCGAAATTTCCTTAATACTTATTTTTTTTTTTAATTTATTTTCGCGTAATATTTAGCTAAAACACTTGCTTAGAAATGTACTTGATCCCAAATCGGCTTCAAGTACTACTGCTCAATTACAACGGAAACGAAACTATTCTGATGAAATTCAGCGGTATGATTTCCCCCCTCCAGCGAAAGCCCCTAATTGGGCATGTAATGAACAAGAAGATGTCATTTATGACACCGAATTCGTGCAAACGGAGGGGGAAGATGAGCCGAGTTTTGTTAGTACTCCTAGTTCAAAAATTTCGGCGGAACAATAATAAGTATATAATATATAGACATTTATCAATATATTTTAGGATATTTTAATATTATTTTTATTATTTTTAATGATTATTTTTAGATTATTTAATAAAGAACATTAGCCATTTTCATTTACTTACCAGATTTTAACCAATTCTTGAATATTTGTTTCTGATTTCTATCAGAATTTTGACCAAGTTTACTTTCCGTTTCTTATCGGATTTTGAATATTTCTTTCTAATTTCTATCAGAATTTTGACCAAGTTTACTTACCGGATTTTGACCAATTTTTGAATATTTCTTTCTGATTTCTATCAGAATTTTGAATAAATTTACTTACCGGATTTTGAATATTTCTTTCTAATTTCTATCAGAATTCTGAATAAATTTACTTACCGGATTTTGAACAATTTACTTACCGGATTTTGAATATTTCTTTCTGATTTCTATCAGAATTTTAATAAATTTACTTACCAGATTTTGAATATTTCTTTCTGATTTCCATCAGAATTCTGAATAAATTTACTTACCGTTTTCTTTCCAAATTTTGAATATTTCTTTCTGATTTCTATCAGAATTTTGAATAAATTTACTTACCAGATTTTGAATATTTCTTTCTGATTTCCATCAAAATTCTGAATAAATTTACTTACCGTTTTCTTTCCAAATTTTGAATATTTCTTTTTGATTTCTATCAGAATTTTGAATAAATTTACTTACCGGATTTTGACCGATTCTTGAATATTTCTTTCTGATTTCTATCAGAATTTTTATTACCGAATTTTTGCCGATTGGCTACCAATCGGCATAACAATCGGCAAAAAAAAAAGAAAAATTTCGTCCAACTTTCGGTTATATTTCGGCTGAAAATCGCACAGCCGAATTTTAGCCGAATTGGACCATTTCGACTAGTGTTAGCTACAAGGTGATATGTGTTTCATTTTTGTAGCATCAATATTTATGAAGATATTCATATTTAAAGTTTCACATCTATGAAAAAATTTCCATGTAAATTTTTTGAAAATTTTTGTAATTCTGCCAGAAATTTACGTAACGTTGTTACCGACGGAGGTTTATCCTTCTTAATAAACACATAGAATGAACAGGAACTCTTGAAATAATATTAAAGATATTATTCAAGGAAACCATTAATCAAAATAGATACAACGACTACCAATAGGTAGGTTCTAGAAGTTAAATAAACTATTGTTAATAAGTGTATTGATTAGTATTAACTACTAATATCACGAGACAGCACTCCAAATAATAGAGTAAACGATTCAATACAAAGGGTTTGGTTATTATTAATAAAATAATAATACTGATAATTTCAAGGTAATAATAACCTTTATTAATGATAATTGTAAATATAAAAGAAACTAATTTACAAATAAATTAGTTACAAGAAGTTTCCTAACTAAAGGATAGAATCCTAATTCTATCAAAATTTAATTTGAACTAAGACTCACTGCTTTTGCCTCAGGCCAAAATCTATCCTTTATATAACTAATTTTTGGGACCTTTAGATTCTTTAAATCCTTTGGGTCCTTTAAGTTCTTTAGGTTCTTTAGGTCCTTTAGGTCCTTTGGGTCTTTTGGGTCCTTTGGATCCTTTGGATCCTCGTAATACATGATCTACATATTAATTTACTACTATCTATGGTAAATTTATTACAGGATACAGTTACACTATACAGCTATATATTTGTAAATCAATTTATCTTTTGTATTACAGATAAGAATATAAATAATAAATAAATAAGTAAATAAATAAATACTAATTAATTATAAATATAATAATAAATAACAAATAATATAAGTTAATAATAATAATAATAAAAATATGTCTACTATAATATTACTATGGTAACAGTTACCTTCCCAATTAATTCATAAGTTCTCTTATGACTTTATATTCACCGAAATATCTCTAATAGCCTGTACAAAAGGCATGAAATTATTGTCGAAGTTATTTTTATTCATTCAAACCATTACATATAAAGATAAGTAATTAGTTTTATAAATTTGTTCTTTATCATCTTGAAACACTTTATAAGTTCTCATTGCTCCCAAATAATAATTAGAAATATCATTCTGTTACACATATTCTAACTATAACATTCAAGGTAGAGTTCTAAAACTTAATAACTCTCCTAAATAATAAGTATACACTAATGTTTTAATTCAATTACGATGGATAACTTCTTGTCTCAACAATTGAAATACTGTATTGATGGATTGTTCCCAAGGGTTAGTAAGTCTGTATGGGTCTATTTGTTGGATAGGTACATTTCTTTCAATATTCAAAAGATCTTGTTTATATAAATGCATTTTGTTTAAAAATCACTAATTCTGTGTCATACTGATTAAATTTTTAAGAGTAAAGGGTTTACTGTTTAAATATTAATTAAAGTTATGCATAGTATCACTATTTTTGATAACCTAATTTCTATTAATTTACACAGAATTATCTATTACTAATTGTGGTTTCCATATGGTAAGACTTAGTGATGGTAGGTGCAATACGAATTGAGCCAGGAATTTAGCTGAATTTAATTTAGCCAATTGAGCCTGGAATTTAGTCACGGCGCAATTAGGCGCAATGGCTAAATTCTGGCGCAAAGGCTAAATAATGGTGCAATTATAAAATTTATTAAATAATTATTTTTAAATTTTTAAAAATAATTAATTTTAGTTTTAATTTCAAATCAATTTTACATAACTAGGAGCAATTTTCTACTATAATATTCCTATTCCTATGACAGATCGAAAGATCTGGTTCTTGGCTGCAAGATGATATATATTTCATTCCTGTAATATTAAAATTAACCAAATTATAGCTATTTTAAAACAATATATTAAAAAAATTTTTTTTTTTTAACAAACGATAAGGTTTCACAGGTCAAAATCCAAATATCGGGCACCTATCAGGCACCTATCGGGTACCCGATATTTTTGAATATCGGGTACCTATCGAGTGCGAATAAAATTTTTATATATATCGGGCACCCGATATCTAGGGTTTTTTTTTGTAAATTTTATAATGCACCCGATATGGCAGCGATATTAATTATTATTATTTCAGACACCCGATATTACCTTCAATATCGGATACATGATAATAAATAGTAATATCGGGTATATATCGGACACCTGATTTATTAAAAATTTTATTCAGGTTTTTCCCTATCAGGCACACGATTTGATATTTTTGGCTTATCTGTTATACAACCTATCAGATGCATATACTTAAAATTCAAGTTTTCTTGCATAAAATCAGATATATTTTAAAGTTTAGATATGCTTATTGTATTAGATAATCTCTTTATTATTAATTAATAAATAAATAAAATTAAAATTAAACATTAAATCTTCGATTCAATGGTATTATTGAAACATAATTATTCTTATTCTTATTCCCCGTCCGATAGTTTATCTTAATGGCTCGATCATATATTCTATGCACTGCAATAATTGAATCTTGACCTTCCTCATAGTATTCTCCATTCCACAACTCAGTATTGGATACTTCAGGCTCTATAAATTTATGCTTAAATTGTATACTAGAGGAAGGCGGATTTTTATACCATTTGACATATACTAGAAGATGTGTTTTGGGTCCTTTTGGAAGTGTTAGAGTATGTTCGAAGTAATATTGTATCTCCCCGGGATAAATATCACTTGTTCCATCTCTATATGCTTTCCACTTCGCTAATATAATTGCATTATTTTCATGTCGTCCAGTGATCTTGGACCCAAATATTTCATTACCTATTATTAATCGTGCATGTTGGTTCATAGTTACTTCCATACATGCGTTCACATCTTTCTTTTTTCTATTATATAATGTTACATACCATTCGCATAATATTTTTTGAACCTCTTTAGGAATACTTACCTTTTCATGCGAAGGTGTTAGCATACGTCCTGGTATATATTCAGTGCCATAGATTTTATTGGACGTGTCATGTCTCAGGGAGATGAAATACTGTAACTCTTCTCTATCAAATTCATTAGTTACAGCTAAGCTGCCAGCAACTTTCTTTGGTGCAAGAAATTTAAGAGAATTCTCCAAGAGACCAGATGTCCATTGACATGAAAGATGATAATCCACAAGCGAATTTTTAAGAACAATTCGCATAAGTTCGGGTTCGATCTGCCGATTACTATTAGGATATGAACCTATGAAAAGATTTGTGTTAAAATTTTATTTATTATAATTTTGTACACCCNCAACTCAGTATTGGATACTTCAGGCTCTATAAATTTATGCTTAAATTGTATACTAGAGGAAGGCGGATTTTTATACCATTTGACATATACTAGAAGATGTGTTTTGGGTCCTTTTGGAAGTGTTAGAGTATGTTCGAAGTAATATTGTATCTCCCCGGGATAAATATCACTTGTTCCATCTCTATATGCTTTCCACTTCGCTAATATAATTGCATTATTTTCATGTCGTCCAGTGATCTTGGACCCAAATATTTCATTACCTATTATTAATCGTGCATGTTGGTTCATAGTTACTTCCATACATGCGTTCACATCTTTCTTTTTTCTATTATATAATGTTACATACCATTCGCATAATATTTTTTGAACCTCTTTAGGAATACTTACCTTTTCATGCGAAGGTGTTAGCATACGTCCTGGTATATATTCAGTGCCATAGATTTTATTGGACGTGTCATGTCTCAGGGAGATGAAATACTGTAACTCTTCTCTATCAAATTCATTAGTTACAGCTAAGCTGCCAGCAACTTTCTTTGGTGCAAGAAATTTAAGAGAATTCTCCAAGAGACCAGATGTCCATTGACATGAAAGATGATAATCCACAAGCGAATTTTTAAGAACAATTCGCATAAGTTCGGGTTCGATCTGCCGATTACTATTAGGATATGAACCTATGAAAAGATTTGTGTTAAAATTTTATTTATTATAATTTTGTACACCCAATATGTGCGGCTTACTTATGTATTCATTTAATCGTTCGTACGGGAATAACCAAAAACTATAAACAGAGCCATAATCCCGTATGCATTCAGGAATATGCATTGATAAATGGATATTACTTCATCAGGAAATTTTTTATGTCGGAGGTTATTGTAATAATTTCGTTTTCAAAGGTTATTGAAGGTTATCGGACCAATAACCTTCGCAAATATTACGTTTATTATGATAAAGTGAAGGTTATTGAAGGTTATCAATATCAATAACCTCCGGAGTATTACGTTTTATTAATAAAAATGAAGGTTTTCGGTACCAATAACCTTCGTAAATATTACGTTTATGTTGGAGGTATTCGAAGGTTATCGGAGTGAAGGACTTCGAAGGCTTACGTTTAAAAAAATTTACTGATGTTGTAATAAATTTAGGCCCATAGGTTCTTTCTATATTTATTGACATATCCCTTAATCTTTCTTGGGCTTCTTGTAGATCATCTTCAGTAACAANTTCGATCTGCCGATTACTATTAGGATATGAACCTATGAAAAGATTTGTGTTAAAATTTTATTTATTATAATTTTGTACACCCAATATGTGCGGCTTACTTATGTATTCATTTAATCGTTCGTACGGGAATAACCAAAAACTATAAACAGAGCCATAATCCCGTATGCATTCAGGAATATGCATTGATAAATGGATATTACTTGTAATAAATTCAGGCCCATAGGTTCTTTCTATATTTATTGACATATCCCTTAATCTTTCTTGGGCTTCTTGTAGATCATCTTCAGTAACAAATCTAGCAACCAATAAGTTACACGTCCGAACAAAATGTCCCAATATCTTTCTATCATTATCATCTAACATGTTCAATAAAATTGTTGTTGCATATATCATAATAAAGGTCTTCCATTGGTCAGCAGTGAGCTTTGAAAATCCTTCTCCGATAGCAATTTTTGGAGGGATTCGACCAATATCAGATGGAAGTTGAAC
>PQFF01000154.1:2576-70253 GCA_003547095.1 Diversispora epigaea
TTGTGGCGAAGTAAATTGGTAATCAGGTGAAATGTCACGGGGGATAACATTTTGTGACACTAGATGAACTTTCAGGTGATTGTCATCCTTGTACGAGGATGAAGGATGAGAAATGCTGTACAAGGATGAAGGATATCGTACGAGGATGAAGGATAACGCACAAAGGATGAAGTATGAAGTACAAAGATGAAGTGTAAACAAAAGAGAAAGTATAAATACAACTGTTGTCGGAAGTAAGTTTCAGAAGTTAGATAGTTAGTTATTGACTCAATACTAAAATATAATTAATTAGAAATAATTCAGAATAATTCGAAATACTTTAAATATTATATAGAAAAGTAAACTTCATTCAGGAACAGGAAAGATACGTCACGCTGTAATATTTCTGTTGTTAAATGATACTTTACTTTTAAAAACTTTATATTTTATATTTTAATAAACTTATATTTTGTGTCGTAATATTGCGAAATATTATTAAATATTGTTTGATACTGCGTTACTACTTTTACTCCACCTTACTCACTGTGCCTTCATGATTAATTTGATTATTATTTGATTATTATTATTATTTATTATATATTTATTATCTGTTTCGAGATAGGCAAGTTTAGATCGATTGATTGCTTGACCTACTGGCAGATAGAGCGTATTATTATTTGTTTGTGTGATGCAAACTGTGAGACTGATTTGAGAAATTGTTCGAAATACTCTGCACTCCTGTGACATCATGATTGTTAAATTTCTTATTAAAATAATGACTACGGGATTGCAAAATAATCGAATGAACTTTATAAATATTGGCACCAACTTCGATTGTGGCATCATAATCAACACCACTTTCAAGAAGTTGAGTAAAGTTGTTTGATAAACAGTCGTAAAGTGAAGCATTTGTAGAAATACAAATTAATAAAAAATAATTAAAAATAATTAAAAATAATTAAAAATTTTGTTATAGAATGTTTATTCATTTTTCACAAAGCAAAACGTTAAATTCAGCAATTCAATGATATATGTTTGTACTTATAAAAATTTATCAAATTATCTATTAATACGCGCATGTTTTAAAATGAAATTTTACTAACTTTAATTTATCCCACGGTTCCTAATTAGAAATCATTTTTACACCATGAAAAAATCATGGTGTCCCGTGATATTGAGGGTGCACGAATTCCACATGGGATGTGCACGGGATTTCGAAATGTTGCGAAGGTCACGGGAGATGACATTGAGATGACAGTGTAACCGGATGAGTGTGTTACCATCTAGATGACAGATTATTCATCTTTGTACGAAGTATTTCATCCTTGTGTGTCATCTTTAAAATTAGAAAAGAACGTGTTTAGACGCGACAACACAGGATGAAGGAAAAATAAGTTCGAAAGTGTATAAAATAGACTGGTAATTTAGGATGTGAAAAGGATCGGCTCATTTTTTACAATTTTATGATTTTTAATTTCTTTTGGTACATTTCGAATAATTACGAAAATCTTTCACCTAATTTGTAATAATAAAATTAATAATCTTTTGGTACGCATTTTATAATAAAAATAAATAATAAAGATAGAAACATATTGTTTTGATTTAGCAGCAGAGATAAGACACGCCAAAGCAGTGATATATTTTTGTTGTTACATCTTTGCAATAAGTTTAAAAGTTTCGATATACACCGTAATAATTTGATACGTTTTTAATATTTTTATTTCGTGATAACGGTAATATTGGTGAGAAACGGTTAACAGCCCGTAATACCTCTATTACTAATTTTGTANGTCGTAAAGTGAAGCATTTGTAGAAATACAAATTAATAAAAAATAATTAAAAATAATTAAAAATAATTAAAAATTTTGTTATAGAATGTTTATTCATTTTTCACAAAGCAAAACGTTAAATTCAGCAATTCAATGATATATGTTTGTACTTATAAAAATTTATCAAATTATCTATTAATACGCGCATGTTTTAAAATGAAATTTTACTAACTTTAATTTATCCCACGGTTCCTAATTAGAAATCATTTTTACACCATGAAAAAATCATGGTGTCCCGTGATATTGAGGGTGCACGAATTCCACATGGGATGTGCACGGGATTTCGAAATGTTGCGAAGGTCACGGGAGATGACATTGAGATGACAGTGTAACCGGATGAGTGTGTTACCATCTAGATGACAGATTATTCATCTTTGTACGAAGTATTTCATCCTTGTGTGTCATCTTTAAAATTAGAAAAGAACGTGTTTAGACGCGACAACACAGGATGAAGGAAAAATAAGTTCGAAAGTGTATAAAATAGACTGGTAATTTAGGATGTGAAAAGGATCGGCTCATTTTTTACAATTTTATGATTTTTAATTTCTTTTGGTACATTTCGAATAATTACGAAAATCTTTCACCTAATTTGTAATAATAAAATTAATAATCTTTTGGTACGCATTTTATAATAAAAATAAATAATAAAGATAGAAACATATTGTTTTGATTTAGCAGCAGAGATAAGACACGCCAAAGCAGTGATATATTTTTGTTGTTACATCTTTGCAATAAGTTTAAAAGTTTCGATATACACCGTAATAATTTGATACGTTTTTAATATTTTTATTTCGTGATAACGGTAATATTGGTGAGAAACGGTTAACAGCCCGTAATACCTCTATTACTAATTTTGTAATTTCTTGAATAAAGTTACTGAATAAAGTCTGAAGCTAAGATTCGGAAGTTTGCGTAGTGAGCTGTAAAAAGATACTTTTACTCCACTTACTCACGTACCTTCAGATCGCACCTGTGTGTACTGTGTTAAGAGTTTATTTTATATATCTATTCGTTGCGAGTAGGCAAGTGACTGCTTGATCCTACTGGCGGATAGTGGGCATTACGAAATATTGCGTACAAGAGTACGTTGAGTTAGTACGAAAAGGGGTGTGACGAGAGTTCGATTTAGTGGGACTGATTGACGTAACTTTACTCCTTGTTCTGGGCAGACCGCCACAATATATGCGAGTCATTTCTCGTATCACACTTTGCCTTAAAAATCACAGTTTAGTACTTACATAATTTTCTATCAATAAAATGATTACTATTTAAAAACTTCATATTCTTTAACTGAAATAAAAATTCATGAGTAATATCTTGGTAGAAAACTAATGGACTAATAAATTTTTTGATTTCGAATACCCATTCAAATTGCGCAGCAANAAGTTCGAAAGTGTATAAAATAGACTGGTAATTTAGGATGTGAAAAGGATCGGCTCATTTTTTACAATTTTATGATTTTTAATTTCTTTTGGTACATTTCGAATAATTACGAAAATCTTTCACCTAATTTGTAATAATAAAATTAATAATCTTTTGGTACGCATTTTATAATAAAAATAAATAATAAAGATAGAAACATATTGTTTTGATTTAGCAGCAGAGATAAGACACGCCAAAGCAGTGATATATTTTTGTTGTTACATCTTTGCAATAAGTTTAAAAGTTTCGATATACACCGTAATAATTTGATACGTTTTTAATATTTTTATTTCGTGATAACGGTAATATTGGTGAGAAACGGTTAACAGCCCGTAATACCTCTATTACTAATTTTGTAATTTCTTGAATAAAGTTACTGAATAAAGTCTGAAGCTAAGATTCGGAAGTTTGCGTAGTGAGCTGTAAAAAGATACTTTTACTCCACTTACTCACGTACCTTCAGATCGCACCTGTGTGTACTGTGTTAAGAGTTTATTTTATATATCTATTCGTTGCGAGTAGGCAAGTGACTGCTTGATCCTACTGGCGGATAGTGGGCATTACGAAATATTGCGTACAAGAGTACGTTGAGTTAGTACGAAAAGGGGTGTGACGAGAGTTCGATTTAGTGGGACTGATTGACGTAACTTTACTCCTTGTTCTGGGCAGACCGCCACAATATATGCGAGTCATTTCTCGTATCACACTTTGCCTTAAAAATCACAGTTTAGTACTTACATAATTTTCTATCAATAAAATGATTACTATTTAAAAACTTCATATTCTTTAACTGAAATAAAAATTCATGAGTAATATCTTGGTAGAAAACTAATGGACTAATAAATTTTTTGATTTCGAATACCCATTCAAATTGCGCAGCAAAAACATTTTTTCTCAGTTTTCTACTTAAAATGAAAATTTCCATATTGTTTCCATATTTGTGGTTTTCAATGAAAATAACAAAGTTGATTATCACTATTTTCGCACTCAAGTTTACTAAAATTTGTAATCGTACTATACTAATTTCTGATAGTTCGATGGGATTTACAGTAGCACGATTATCTTAGTACGTTGTGATTTTGGATTAGGGTTAGTATTAGGGTCAAAGGATTGATTATTAAAAATTAGGGGGGCCGGGGGTTGGGGGTTGGTTATGTTATTATTATACTTTAATACTTTAATTTTTTTGATACTGATACAATATCTTATAGTCCTTGTATTGTACTAAGTGATTTTTGTATATCAAAATTCAATTCTCAGCAGAGTAAGATTTACGCGATTTGCAGTTGTTAATACTGTATATCCAAAAGTTATCAAAATAAATTTGGCCCACACTTTGGAGATTTTTTACTTGTATAGTAGTGAAAAATTTGATTTTACATCAAATAATAATAATTACTGTGATTAGTGCCATTATGAAAAACAAATAAGACCAACATCATTAGGTACCTTTTCTATTATTAATTATGAAGTATTTAAAATTGATATAAAAGTTATATAAAAGGATAAACATTTTGGTTAAGATAAAATCTACCACACTTGTATTGCTTCAAGAGTCTAAATATTGTTTTTGATCAGATTTTGTTTCTCCTCCAGAATCACGGGTGTCCCTTTTAAACAAGATAATTTACAGAAGGTAGAAGTTATAATATATCAAATGAAGAATTGTTCAAAATTCTACTCTTCTTAAAAACTTCGAAATCACTTTCTACTCATATGATACTTTCATATTTCAAGATACCAATCAATGTACGGAAGTTCCTGATTCCATTCTAACTTTTGTAAGAAAACTATATAACAGAAAATTCTAGTTAGATTGATCGTAAAAAGTTACTTATTCAACTCAGCAACAAATGTCTCACCTGAATTAATTTACGGGGAACAACCATGAATGCTAATACGGATGTGTAATTAAATAAAGAATTTTTCATCTCCTCTTCATATTTATTTTATGATATTTTATAGCTTATAAAAATTAAATTTAATCTTATTATTAATCTTGTCCACATGTGTTATTATAAAAATTTTATTATATATGTGATTCAATTGCCTAAATCTGAAATTAATCAAATTTTACCGAAATTATTTTAACTCAGAACTTCTTTGATATAAAACGGGATAAAAACAACAATCATAAATGTTGAAGCAAAGAAACTCTTAATTCCGGATCTCAAGAAACCGAGATTTCATTACTTCTTCAATCAAGGATCATAACACTTTTCAAGAGCGGAAATTGAAACACAAGGCTTAATTACTGTCGAATTTACATTTATCTATCAAAAATCCTGATTTTGATTAAGAGAAACAGTGCATTTTCTAAGAAAATATTTTGTTTTCAAGAGACTTCAAATTCATTAAATGATTGGATAGATTTTTAAGTTTACAGATGGATTGTTATACTATGGTATCAACATTCTTCCTGTTAAAACCGATAGGAAAAAAGGCTACGCTTTTAAAATAATTTTTTTTTGTTGTCAGTTTTATTTGTAAAAAAAATAAGAACTACGGAATTACAGAATAATCGAGCAAGCTTTATAAATATCGGTTAAAGGAGCTTCACAAAATCAATTGAGACATAGTAATTAACGCTACTTTCAAGTAATTTAAGCATTGAACATTTGGTGTGATAAATTAGAAATTCATATTTTAATTTTTTTATTTACTATTTTGATACTAAATGAAATTTTATTTTGTTATTGACATATTTTGTTATCATGAAATAATAAAAATTTCAAAAAAATAAATTGTATTCCAAACAATAAATTATTTTGAATATAATATTAAATTTATTTGAATAAAATGAATTATATAAAAATAAATATAAAAAATCGATATTGTTAATCATACTGATTAAAAAAAGAAAATAGTAAAGTTCATTAATTTTAATGGATATGAATTCATTAGTGAATATATTCTTATCTCAAATAAAACTAATGCAAAAATAAATTATCTTTATTATTATATAATTTTGTATAAATAAAATTAATATTATATTATTCTTTAATTTTCGGTGAAATTTTAAAGATCTCATATTCTTCAACCGAAAATAAAGATTTTTCGGACGGCACAGACGAAAGCGATGATATAAATTCATCAGAACGAATTGGTTTAGAATATACTAAATTAGCCATGCAATAACATCTATTTTCAATTTTCAAATTTCCAATTAAACATAAAGCACAGCTAAAAGACAAACGTGAATTCCGTGGATAATTATAAATTGCAGAATAATTTGAATTCAACGTTCTACTTAAAATGGAATTTTTCAAATTTGCAGTTTTCAATGAAAATATAAAACTTTCTTCAGTCTTTACTGATCGATCATTATTTTTTTCCCACTCAATAGGATTATACCCTCCTAGAATTTCTTCTGTGCCTTCCACTTTCAAAATAATAACTGTATTTGATATTTTATCACAAATATTATAAATAGTTTTAACATCAAATCCATCTCTAGATCCTCTAACAAGTAATTTAAATTCATATGGATTATTTTCAATATAAGATGTTTCTTTTTTATCAATCCATGATGAAATTTCTAGTGCATGTTCATCAGTGATAATATAAGTAATTAGCTTTCGAGGGGGTAATACAAGCGAAGAAATTGGCAGGTTAGATGTAATGAGTTTTGTATTAATATCTAAAAAAAGTTGGTGTTCAAGAAGTTGTTGATATGGAAAAATCTTTTTGATCACATCCTCCCCGGAAATGCTAAAATACCTAATGTGTTGGAGACATTGATTCAAAGTTTCTTTCAAGGTCAAGAAATCATCACTTGTCCATTTGTCGAGACTGGTAGGCAAATTAGGATTTTTAGCCTTTCCCCATTGAATTGTATATTCCCAAATTTTACCTTCTTCTAGTTGTAAGTCATCTCGCTTGAGAATAGATATTAACGCATCTTCAGGGAGAGAATGAAAATTTTCGGACTCAAAGATTTTATCTGAATATTCGGAGATGACATCGTTACAAAAATCTTTAATTATTTTGAAGTTTTTGACTTGATAACTTGTCCGATAAACTTGAGCAACGTTCGATTTTAACCATAAAGAATTATCATTGACGAGATGATATTGGAGATGTTCAACTAATTCATCTAGTTCAAGTTCATTAGAGGCAATCAAGAGGTCAAAAATGACCGAATTTTCCAATGTTTCCAATGAAACTTTTCCACCATAAGTATATCTAAGTAATATGTATATAATTAATATAAAAATTATAAAATAAATTTACAATTAAAGTAATATTTAAACTTACTTAATAATGACATCAAATACTTTAAAAGAAATATTTGGCAATTTTAATACTTTGACATGATCATTCGGCAATTTTAATACTTTGACATGATCATCCGGCAATTTTATTACTTTGATATGATTGTCATTCGGCAATTTTATTCCTTTGACATGATCGTCATTGAAAGTAATTTCGTTCAATCTCTTTTTAAAATAAGGACTACGGGATTGCAAAATAATTGAATGAACTTTATAAATATTGACATCTCCTTCACCAACTTCTATTGAAACATCATAATTAACACCACTTTCAAGAAGTTGTGTAAAGTCGTTTGACAAACGGTCGTAAAATTGAACATATTTAACACTGCTTTCAAGAAGTTGAGTAAATTGAATATTTACCCGTTTCGCGGAAATACAAATTAATAAAAAATAATTAAAAATAATTAAAAATTTTGTTATAGAATGAGTAGTCATTTTTTTCAAGCGTGCGTAAAATTCAGCAATTCAATCATTATATATATTGTTTGTGTATCAATAAATGCAATAAATGCAATAAATGCAATAAATGATTGGATAAATTTTTATAAAGTACAAGTTTTTTCCTGTTTTATAAATCAATATTAACTAATATAGTTTATTTGTGAAATAAAAAATATAGAAGTAAAATAAATTTTTTCTTGTTCTCTATTCGTAAAATATATAATTAAAACAGAAATTTTTTTTTTTTTAAAAAAAACCGAAAGAATATTTTTCGAAGTATTTAATTTGTGTTTTTGAAATATTTCTCATTGTAAACATGAAATTTAATTAACTTATTTTATTAAACAATAATAGTATTATTAAATCTATAAACAAACTTGATTTTAATGGATCTATGAATAATGAATTTATTAGTGAAGAATAACAAAAATAAAGAATATTTTATTTACAAATAAATAGTATTTATTATTATATAATTTTGAATAAATAAAATGAATATTATGTTATTCTACTTAATTTTCGGTGAAATTTTAAAAACCTCATATTCTTCAACTGAACCCGATGAAATAAATTCATCAGAACGGAACGAATTGGTTTAGAATATACTAAACCATTCATACAATAACATTTTTTCTCAATTTTCAAATTACAAATTAAACGTAAGGCTGTGCAAAAAGACAAATGTGAATCCCATGGATAATTATGAACGGCTTGATGATTTAAATTCAAAGCTCGTCTTCAATTTTGCAGTTTTCAATGAAAACACAAACTATTTTCGATCTTTTTCCATTGAATATGAATATTATCCCACTCGAGAGGATTAAATTTTCCAAGAATTTCTCCTATACCTTCCACTTTCAAACCATATTATAAATAGTTTTAAGTAATTTAAATTCATATGGATTATTTTCAATATAGGGTGATTTTTATCAATCCATGATGAAATTTCTAGTACATGTTCACCAATGGAGGAAGTGTTGGCTTTCGAGGTGGCATGCTGGAGTCCATTATTTTAGAAGTGATGTCTAAAAAAAGCTGATTTTCAGGAAGTTGTTGAAATGGAAAAATCTTTCCTATCACATCTTTATTGGAAAACTGAAATATCTAATGTGTGGGAGGCATTCTTTCAAAGTTTCCTTTAAAGAAATTATCACTTGTCCATTTATCGAGGCTAGTAGATAAATTGGGATTTTTAGCTTTTCTCCATTGAATTATATATTCACAAATTTTGCCTTCTTCTAGTTGCTAGTCATCTCGTTTGAGAATAGATATTAATGCATCTTCAGGAAGAGAATGAAAATTTTCGGACTCGAAGATAATGTTGGGATATTTGGCAATGATATCGTTACAAGAATCTTGAATTATTTTGAAATTTTGGACTTGATAACTTGTCCGGTAAACTTGGGCAGCATTCGATTTTAACCAAGCATGATTAACGACATGATAATATTGGAGATGTTCAACTAATTTACCTAGTTCAAGTTCATTGGAAGAAATCAAAAGGTCAAAGATAATTGAATTTTCCAATTCTTCCAACGAAAATTTTCCACCATAGATATATCTAATTACATGAAAAAAATATTATTGTTATAACAAAATTAGAAATTTACTGTTATCATTTTTCTGTAAACTGACTTACTTAATAATAACATCAAATATTTTAAAAGAAATATTGTGAAATTTTTCTAAATTGACATAATCTACAAACAAGAAATAGAAATTTCTACCCCACCAACCGATCTCTTCAAATTTCTTTTTAAAGTAAGGACTATGGGATTGCAAAATAATTGAATGAACTTTATAAATATTGGCATCATCTTCATTAACTTCAATTGAGATATCATAATTAACGCCACTTTCAAGAAGTTGAGTAAAGTCGTTTGATAAACGGTCGTAAAATTGAACATTAATTTGTTTGGTAGGAAGACAATAAAGACAATAAAGGCGATAAAGGCGATAAACAGGAGTATAGAACAAAAATTTTAATTATTTTTAACTGTAAATCTCAACATGCCATGCCTTTTAATATATAATTAAAACAGTTAATTTTTTTTAAAAAAAATAATATTGAAGAATATTTTTTCGAAGTATTTAATTTATGTTTTGGAAATATTTGCCATTACAATCATGAAATTTTATTAACTTATTTTATTAAACGATAATAAATCTATTAGATAAATAAGCTTGATTTTAATGGATTTATAAATAATAAATTTACTAGACTAAGAAATACAAATAAATAATATTTAACAATACTTGTACTTAATTTTTGGTGAAAATTTGAAAGCTTCGTATCTGAAAAGAAAGATTTTTCAGAAGGTGGTACCAAAATTTTGTGATTCCAATTCGATAGAAAAAATTGTTTTAGGAACTCTTTCTCAGTTTTCAAATTTCAATGAAAATATTATTACTATTTTCCTACTTGAGCTTATAGTACGGTACGATTACAAATTTTAGTAGGGTCAAAGGATAGAGGGCTGGTTAACTTTAATAATTTAACTTTTTTGATACAATATTCTTATAGTACGATAATAATAGTATCGTACTAAGTGATTTTTGGTAATATAGCAAGTCAGTATATCAATAGTATGATTGCTACGTATTTTTTTTTGATATACAGTTAGTGCCGATTTCTCGTCGTATTATATCCGCAATTTCTTCTTTTTACACAATAATTTTACGAAAAATGGTTTCAAAATTTTTTGACAAACTTTATTGAACTACTAAATGATAAAGAGGATTACGATGTCATCATTTAAGTCAAAAATGAGGAAACATCTTTCACAGCACGTTCTAATGTATTAAAATACCGATCATCATACTTTCATAAAGAGTTAGAAAATATTCAACCGAATGAAAACAATATTAAGACCATTATTAAGTCAAGTATATCTGCTCAAATTTTCGATGTTATTCTCAAGTAATTAACAATAATAAAAGACTTTCTTTTAATTCATATGGGCCAATTTACAGAATGAAATTTTATATATTATACTATATTATTATATAATATATAAAATTCCATTCCGAAAATTGGCCCATATGTTTATAAAATTATCATCATTTTATATAATCGTTTTTTATATAATTATTATATTTTTGTGTAGTTATATGTATGGAGGAATTGTTAATTTGGAGAATGTAGAAACCTGATTCATTTTTGATTTAATGTTAGCTGCTAATGAATTTGAACTTGATGAATTAACTAATCAAAAAGAAACTCTTCTCATTGATACTAAAGCTTCTTGGTTAAAAAAATATTTTTCTCTTATTTATCGTACTATTTTTAACGAAAAAAGGATATTAAAAATTAGAAAATTATTGTAATGATATTATTGCAAAGCATCCAAATATTATCTTTGAAAACTCAGATTTCGCTCCACTTTCTGAATCTGCATTGGTATCTCTTCTCAAGAGGGATGGTTTGCAAATGGTTGAAGTTAAAATTTGGGATTATATTATCAAGTGGGGAATTTTTCAAAATCCTACTCTTCCTACAAACCTTGAAGAATGGTCCAATGAAAATTTTTTTACATTAAAAACCACTTTACAACACTGTCTACCACTTATTCGCTATTTTCATATTTCAGGTACTGAAATTTTTGATAAAATTAGGCCTTATAAAAAACTTCTTGATAAACAACTTTGGTTAGATATCAACCAGCATCTGGTAGCTCCTGACCGACCAGTAAAGTCTATTATTTTATCAGCAAGATCCACTTTGGCTACAGAATTGCACCTCGTGCAGAAATACCAAATGAACCTTTTTCAACAATCATTTCTGAAGAACATGCAGCAGAAATTTCTAGTTGGATTGACCGCAAAACAACCACATATTCAACAATGAATATTCCATATAAATTTGAATTAATTTTAAGTGGAACCAGAGATGGAAATGCTCCACAAACATTTTGGGATATTTGTCGTGGTCATGCTAAAACAGTCGTAGTAGCAAAAGTTAAAGGGACTGATGAGATACTTGGAGGTTATAATCCTTTAGTATGGAATAATACTCATGACCATGTTCAATGGATGAAAACAAAAGATAGTTTCATTTTCTCACTAAAAATGGCGCTATTCAAAATTCAAAGTAAGATTTACGCGATTTGCAGTTGTTATTATGTCCAAAAGCTATCAAAATAAATTTGGCCCACATTTTGGAGATTTTTACTTATATAGTGAAAATTTGATTTTACTTTAGATACAATAATTATTGTGATGAGTGCCATTATAAAAACCAATAAGACCAACATCATTAGGTACCTTTTCTATTATTAATTATGAAGTATTTAAAATTGCTAGAAATCTTAAATAATTCGAAAATATATATTTATTGTATTGAACTTGTATTTATTTTTATATTTTATATTATTTTTTTTTGATTTAAATTAAATATATGAATAAATAACTTTATCAGTTTAACAAGTTCTTTCGTTTAAAAATTAATTGTTTTTCTCTTGTATTACTTCTCTCTGCATCAATTTTACTGTAATTCCTTGATTAATGTTGATACATGATTGAAATTGAAATTAGGATAAATCATTCATTTTATTAAGTCAAGTTATCTCAAATTTTTGACAATATTCTCTAGTAAGTTATTATCAATAATAAATTTATATTTTATTATAACAATATTTTTATATATTTGTTTATTATTTAAACATTTTATGTATATATTTATTGATTGGAGAACCTAAAAACCAAATTCATTTTCTATGGCGGTAGGTGAAGTGGATAGGTGTTGTACCAGATATTAAATTATAATTCTTTTCATTGGTACTAAAGCTTGATTATGACCACATTTATCAAACTATTTTTAGCAAAAATAACTTTAAAATTAGAAAATTTCATATTGTAGTCAAGTTTTTTTTATTTTATTTTTAATGACTAACGGAGTCTTCTCTTTCATAAATGGAAATTATAAAAATTACATTGTAAATATATAAAGTTGTATAAATGTTATTTTTGATCAGTTTTTGTTTCTCATCTGGAATCTGCACAGGTGTCCCTTCTTAAACAAGAAAGGAAGTTATAATGTATCAAATGAAGAATTTTTCAAAATTCTACTCTTCTTAAAAATCTTAAAATCACTTTACAACAAATATCAGCTTCAAAACTATGGCCAATTTTGGTATCTAAAACTTCAGGTGCCATATATAACACTGTTCCACACAGGAATAATTATAATTATAAAGTATTCATTAATATTGTGGCAGTCTGCCCAGAACAAAGAGTAAAGTTACGTCAATCAGTCCCACTAAATCAAACTCTCGTCACACCCTTTTTGTACTAACTCAATGTACTCTTGTACGCAATATTTTGTAACACCCACTATCCGCCAGTAGGATCAAGCAGTCACTTGCCTACTTGTAACAAATAGATATATATAATAAACTCTTAACACAGTACACACAGGTGCAATCTGAAGGTGAGTAAGTGGAGTAAAAGTATCTTTTTACAGCTCACTACACAAACTTCCAAATCTTAGCTTCAGACTTTATTCAGTAACTTTATTCAAGAAATTACAAAATTAGTAATAGAGGTATTACAGACTGTTAACTGTTTCTCACCAATATTACTGTTATCATGAAGTAAAATATTAAAATGTAACAAATTATTATGGGGTATATTGAAACTATTAAACTTATTGCAAAGATGTAACAACAAAAATATATTACTGCTTTGGCATGTCTTATCTCTGCTACTAAATAAAACAATATGTTTCTATCTTTATTATTTAATTCTATTACAAAATGCGTACCAAAAGATTATTTATTATTTTATTACAAATTAGGTGAAAGATTTTTGTATTTATTCGAAATGTACCAAAAGAAAATTAAAAATTATAAAAATTGCAAAAATGAGCTGATCCTTTTCACATCCTAATTTACCAGTTATTTTATACACTTTCGAACTTGTTTCCTTCATCCTTTGTTGTCGCATCTAAACATGTTCTCTTCTATTTTTAAAGATAACACACAAGGATGAAGGATAATGTACGAGGATGAGGAATCTGTCATCTAGATGGTAACACACTCATCCCGGTTACACTGTTATCTCACTGTCATCTCCTGTGACACCTGCAACATTCCGAAATCCCGTGCACATCCCATGTGGAATTTGTGCACCCTCAATATCATTAATAATTAAATAACATGATAATAAATTATTTATAATTATTTACTTAAAGTGCTGATCTGTGAATTTAATTGATAACCAAAGTCTCCAACTTTCAGATCCATATCTTCAGATATGAAGATATTTTCTAATTTGAGATTTCGGTGTAAAATATTTTTAGTGTGCATGTATTCTACAGCATCTAATAATTGAAACATGTAGAAATGCACTTTAAGTTCAGTCAATCCTCCTTGATTATTTACCATCTCGAAGAGAGACTATTAATAATATTATTTAATTAAATAATAATTTAGATATTTATAAATACAACAGAAACAAAATAATAAAAAAAAAAATATTCCTTACTTGATTTGAACAAAGTTCCATTTTAAAATAAACAAAATCATCATTACTAAAAACATCATAAAGGTTTACAATGTTTTGATGATTCAATTGTTTTTGAATGTTCATTTCATTGAGAACCTATTGAAAAATATAAATTATAATGGTATAGATTTTAGGACTAATGTTTTTCCTATTTTGTTTGAATCATGTTGGCATCATGCGTGGAAATTTGCAATGTGAGTGGTGAATCCTGCAAAGTTCCAGGAAAAAGATAATCAAAACACTTGCCCATTATACTCTTTTTTGGCAAGATTTTCTTGCACGGAAAAGGGAGAAAAATCCTTGTGTTTTTATTGTAATCTTAATGGTAATCAATTTCATAATGGTAATCGATTTGAAATTGATATCCATTTCAAAATCTATTATGATTAGAGTGACCCCCCACCCACCCTCCAGGAATCTATGTTCTTTATATAAAAAAAAATAATTCAAAGAATATAATAGATTCGTGTAATGGATTTTCAAAAAATTCATTACACAAATTTATTATATTCTTTGAATTATTTTTTTTTAACCAAATATGTTAAAGTGATAAAATATAAACCAAATATGGTGAAGTGATAAAATATAAAAGTAAATGGAATGTCATTTATTTATAAATTCCACTAAAAAATTTTTGCTACACTATATTTTCACTATATTTAGGTATTTTATTATTATTATTTATAATTTATTATTTATTATGATTTAACCAAATGTGATAAAGTAATTAAATATAAAGGTTAAATGTCATTATTTATAAATTCCACTGATAAAAAATAAAGATATTTTCGCTGGATTTAGGTATTTTATTATTATTATTTATTATTATTATTATAATTTAACCAAAACATGATAAAGTAATTAAATGTAAAATTAGATAGAATGTTATTACTTAGATATTTTATTATAATTATTTATTATTATTAAATTATTATGGTTTAATCAAACATGATAAAGTAATAAAAATACAAAGGTAAATAAAATGTAAGACAAAAAAAATGTAAATTTCTATATTGTTTGACAATAAGAAAAAAGATTTGAACAATAAAATAAAAAAAAACTCATAGGATTTCAAATTCCTTTTCTTTTTCTTTTCTTTTGAAATTGAATTTTTTTCTGGAATAAATAATAAAAAAATAGAATTCTGAATTTTTTCCTTGATAATAAAAAAACTTCTTTAGTTAAATTTTTCTTTTTAAATTAAAATGCCTGCNCTATATTTAGGTATTTTATTATTATTATTTATAATTTATTATTTATTATGATTTAACCAAATGTGATAAAGTAATTAAATATAAAGGTTAAATGTCATTATTTATAAATTCCACTGATAAAAAATAAAGATATTTTCGCTGGATTTAGGTATTTTATTATTATTATTTATTATTATTATTATAATTTAACCAAAACATGATAAAGTAATTAAATGTAAAATTAGATAGAATGTTATTACTTAGATATTTTATTATAATTATTTATTATTATTAAATTATTATGGTTTAATCAAACATGATAAAGTAATAAAAATACAAAGGTAAATAAAATGTAAGACAAAAAAAATGTAAATTTCTATATTGTTTGACAATAAGAAAAAAGATTTGAACAATAAAATAAAAAAAAACTCATAGGATTTCAAATTCCTTTTCTTTTTCTTTTCTTTTGAAATTGAATTTTTTTCTGGAATAAATAATAAAAAAATAGAATTCTGAATTTTTTCCTTGATAATAAAAAAACTTCTTTAGTTAAATTTTTCTTTTTAAATTAAAATGCCTGCGAAATTGATGACCATCTGCTATATTCATGATTTCACTGATCGCATAGCATCTGATTTTACAATTAAAGAAATCACTGGTGTTGTTAGACTAGATAACAATGATTCCCAAAAAATTATGTATTTGAGAATTAAAGCTTTTGTTCCACTGGATCCAACTATAAAAACACAAATTGAGAAGTTTGAAAAGAAACAAGTGATCCTTTTAACTGGAAAATTTGTAGCCAACAATGGATGGTACGCAGTAAGTACTTAAAACAGATCTTGATCAATAAAATTAAGAAATGAAATAATATAAAAAAAAAGAAAAAAAAATACTATCTTTAGCTTCAAGAAACTGTAATAATTTATGTTATATTAAATTTATTAAGATTAAAATTACTACAATTCCATTTGTTTTTAAATTTTGATCATTCAATTTATTTATTATTTTTCTTTTTATTTCCTTTACTTAAATTCCAACCATAAACTATAATTGAAATTGTTTTTTATGTTATGTATCATGTATTGTCACAGGAGTGCAGAGTATTTTAAACAATTTCTCAAATCAGTCTCTCAGTTTGCATCACACAAATAAATAATAATACGCTCTATCTGCCAGTAGGTCAAGCAATCAATCTATCTAAACTTGCCTATCTCGAAACAGATAATAAATATATAATAAATAATAATAATAATCAAATAATAATCAAATTAATCATGAAGGTACAGTGAGTAAGGTGGAGTAAAAGTAGTAATGCAGTACCGAACAATATTTAATAATATTTCGCAATATTACGACACAAAATATAAGTTTATTAAAATATAAAATATAAAGTTTTAAAAGTAAAGTATCATTCAACAACAGAAATATTACAGCGTAACGTATCTTTCCTGTTCTTGAAAGAAGTTTACTTTTCTATTTAATATTTATTAAAGTATTTCGAATTATTCTGAATTATTTCTAATTAATTAATTAACTATCAATTATATTCTAACTGTAATTCACTACTGAAACTTACTTCCGACAACAGTCGNTTTTTAAATTTTGATCATTCAATTTATTTATTATTTTTCTTTTTATTTCCTTTACTTAAATTCCAACCATAAACTATAATTGAAATTGTTTTTTATGTTATGTATCATGTATTGTCACAGGAGTGCAGAGTATTTTAAACAATTTCTCAAATCAGTCTCTCAGTTTGCATCACACAAATAAATAATAATACGCTCTATCTGCCAGTAGGTCAAGCAATCAATCTATCTAAACTTGCCTATCTCGAAACAGATAATAAATATATAATAAATAATAATAATAATCAAATAATAATCAAATTAATCATGAAGGTACAGTGAGTAAGGTGGAGTAAAAGTAGTAATGCAGTACCGAACAATATTTAATAATATTTCGCAATATTACGACACAAAATATAAGTTTATTAAAATATAAAATATAAAGTTTTAAAAGTAAAGTATCATTCAACAACAGAAATATTACAGCGTAACGTATCTTTCCTGTTCTTGAAAGAAGTTTACTTTTCTATTTAATATTTATTAAAGTATTTCGAATTATTCTGAATTATTTCTAATTAATTAATTAACTATCAATTATATTCTAACTGTAATTCACTACTGAAACTTACTTCCGACAACAGTCGTATTTATACTTTCTCTTTTGTTTACACTTCATCTTTGTACTTCATACTTCATCCTTTGTGCGTCATCCTTCATCCTCGTACGATATCCTTCATCCTCATATGGTATCCTTCATTCTCGCATGACATTCTTCATCCTTCATCCTCGTACAAAGATGACAATCACCTGAAAGTTCATCTAGTGTCACAAAAATATCATCCCCCATGACATTTCACCTGATTACCAATTTACTTCGCCACAGTATATTGCATGAGCAGGTGATTGTGGTCATTGGAAATAAAAGATATTGGCTAGTTTATTTAATAAATTCACAATAAATGATTGTAAGAATTTCTATCAAATATAAAATTAAATAAATTACTATTGTCACGGTCTGCACAGAATAATATGAAAATTACATAAATCAGTCTCAACAAATTTAGGATAACCACACGATAATTCAATGTGTAACTAACGTACTTCTCTTGTGTACAATATCATGAAGCAGGCAATCAGTCGATCTAAACCTGTTTACTAATACTCCTAAACACTGCAATTTCGTGTATTATCTGAAGGTACGATGAGTAAGTGGAGTAAAAGTGTCTTTACTACCTTCTTCGTACACTGCCAAAATTTGATAGACTCTTGAGGTAACTTGCAAAGAAATAAAGAATAATTTATTAAAGTACTAAAGGTTTATTATAAAGTATAACAATAGAGATATATTATTGCTTTTGGCGAAATTTTATCTTTATTGATATACAAAAGTTTGTTTTATTACAGGATATTTTTAGAAATATTAGGTCACTATGAGATCATTTATTATTAGGATTTATTAGTTTATTTACAAAAATTATTTATTATTATTAATCAAAGAAAAGTTCATTACAAAGAAATTATTTAGAAATTCATTTATTATTGTTAATTATTCACAAAATTTATTCTATTATTATTTATTTTATTATTTTTGAAGTATTTCGGAACTATTATTATTATTAAGAGTGTAAGAAATTTATTTAAAATTTTAAGTGCAAATGAATAAAGAAGAATGTTTTCGCAAGAAGGAATCTCTTGTTCTTCTTCCTAACCACTGCTTCTTTTATAATTCTTCTGTTGTTTACCTTTACCTCGGGTTGCCACCTATGCTCTGTTACTTGAAGGTGTTGTATGGGGTGAATAATCACCTTTGTATTTCACCCAGGTGGTGGCACATATTCTGCCATCTCTGTTCGCCACCTTCAGTGATCTTGGTCGTTTCCATGTCACCACACTATATAATTATTATTGGTAAGATTAAATGACCTAGTCATTTGAAATTTGAATAAAATGACTAAAGTCATCAAGTTATTTTCCATCAATGCTTTAAGGTTTATTGGCTTTCTTCCTTGTGACGATATCTTCCGAGCCAAATTTTTGTACATCTGAAAAAATTTTTAAATTATTTAAAATATATTATTTAAAGTAATTAAAGAAATGATGAATTCTCGAGAACATAAAATCTTAACCACTTCAATTCCTCAAAATACTATTTTAAATGTATCACAGATATCAATAATTTATTATTTTAGTATTATTTATTTATTTAATAATAATATTTATTTATTCATTTTATTTATTTATTTATTTATTTCATTTATTTAATAATTATTATTAAATTATTTGGTTTTTAAAAGTTCCAACAAGTTTTAGTCTCGAAGATCAAAAGTCTTTCATCTTTGGGTCAAGTTATTATGAAAGAATTTATCCAAAATTCCTGATGATTCAAAGAAGATAAAGCATTTATACATTCTTATTTAATTTATAATTTAATTATACTTTATATATTTTATATATTTGTAATTGAAAGTTTTACATTATTAAGTCAAGAGGTATCATCTTGTTGGCCAGATAAATCAATGGACTTTTATGTTACATCTCGTCTTTCCGATTTATCACCTTTGTTAAATAAATAAAAAACTGGATTATTTGGATGGATGGTTATTTATTTATATAAAGAAATACTTGGTAAAAAAATATTTGTTTATTTAATATTTAATTTAATAGTATTATATTTTATCTATGTTTAATGTTAGGATTTTATGGTTTCATCACTTAGTGACTGAACACCACAAACCAAAGATGCTTCTACTTTATGTCAAACAATATCACTTTGGAAAATTATAAACTAATAATGATAGACAATGATAATAATTATACTATTATTATTCTATTATTATAGAAAATTTCGGAAGCAGAGAACATTTTATTGAAGTAATTAAATTGGCTGGATCAATTTTCTTACAGCATTTTTATCAACAAATAATAATTATCCCTTAAACTGTAAGTAATTCCGGGCAAATTTGCCTGCAAATTTTCCTTAAATATGTCACATATAAAAATCAATGGAAATTTCAGTTTATGTGATGAAATTTTTATCATGAATAGCTGATCATTAATAGCATGTGATCAAACTTAAAACTTTCGAACTATCATATAAAAGTCACATGATCTTCGCATTTGAAAATTGACTATTTTTTAATAAAGTACCGATTTTACAAAAATTTACTCTTTATCTTTAAACATCTTCTTGAAAATTGATCAGAGCTGGCTGAAATAATAATGAAAAATATAGAATTAATTATGATAAAAAATAATTACTATGATGATTTTTGGGATTATGAAGTAGAATTTCAACTTTAAATAAGAGCAAAATAAATAATAATTTTTTTTTAAATTTGTAAAACTTGTTTTTACTAATTAACATCAAAAACATTACTAAGCAACTTCAAAGTTGAGAATGAATCACATCTACCACAAAATTCTCACGCCCATTACTTTAAAATTAACTGAATAATAAATTTTTAAAATTTATACAATAATTTTTTGAAATTTTAAAATATAAACAGTTATTATTTAGTTAAATTTAAAGTAATGGGCATGAAAACTTTATGGTAAATGTGATTCATTCTAAACTTTGAGGTTACTTAGTAACATTTTTGATATTTAATTAGTAAATAAAAGACTTATATATGTAACAATTATTTTCAAAATTTTAAAATAAAAAAATTCAACAAAAGTATTTTATTTTTTATTTTTTTTTGTACATATGATATTTTTAAAAAATTTTAAAATTTTAAATAAAAATATATAATCATTGTCTATAAAAATTACAAAAATGATTGGTCAATATTTAAAGAAATTATTAAAGGATTTACATTAATTTTTATAAAATGCGGGCAAATTTGCCTGCAAAACAGTTTAAAGGATAATAATATAATAATAATAAAAAAAGGTGGAAAATCAAAGATATAATATAAATACAATTATTCTTTTAATAATAATAATATTATTATTATTATAATAAATTCATATATTTAATTTAATATATTTAGTTTCAAAATTCATGATTTTTACTTGGAAAATTTGATGATATTTATTACAGTTGTCAAAGAAATCAAAGGTAAAAAACAAATAATACACATGAACATTGTGATAATGTAAATACTTATTTATTTTTTAAACTTAATGAAATACATCAAGTACAGCCCGGAAAATTTAACTAGAAAGAAGAAATCGAAAAAATTTAAATCGGGTTTGTTTATTTGATTTGTTTAATTTCTTTATTTGACATTATTTCTTACTACCATTTGTTATTATATTTATTGTTTATTAGCAATCAATGATGATGACAATGATGACGATAACGATGTTCATAACAAAGTTATTATTACTACCAATATTTGAACATAAAAAACATCTCAATGGAAATTGATAATTAGGAATTCCCTTTTACAATAATAATAATAATAAATGTATAAAATTGGTTTTTTTTTATAAATTCTAGAAATGTATTACAAGTAATAATAATAATGTGCTTTTTATTTTTATGATACGCAAGATAAATTACATATGTTAACGCGGAAGTACGAGCCTCAAAAATTCCGCTTTTCTAAAATTTTCAACAACAGTATAAATAGAAAATAATACAGTCCATAAATTCGCCCAGAAAAGTAAAAGGAAAATTGAATTAACTTGATTTTGCGATGCATAAAAGATAACATAGTAAATAATCCCACCTAAAATGTAGCTTATTATTATAGTACCTTTCAAACAACCAAGACAACATCTTTCTACCAAATTAATAACTCCAAAACTAAACTGAACCAGAATTACTATTCCATAAATGAATATAGGAAGCCATATTAAACTACATATTGTTATACAACAAAAGAAAGTGGTGACATCTGGTAAGAAAAAACCAAGGAATGATAATGTGAATGTAAAAATCAAAATTTCAAATAAAATTAAAAGGGTAATTGTCACACTGTTGAAAATTTCTGTTGCATATAAGAATAAAGGTGGAAAAATTATTAAGAGTGCAAAAAAGGTTATAGTGGCTATTTCTTTTCTTGATTCATCTCTTAAAATTAGCTGTGCCATTACAATAGATCCGATTATTGAACCACTGAGAGCTATAGAAACTAGTGTTAACTTAGTAAAGCCTCGTGTTATATAAAAGAATAGAGATGGAAAAATTAATGCTATGAATATATTTAAGGTTAAAGAGATTGTCTTTCTAACCTTTTTTAGTTGAGGTATTGGCACAAACACAATTAAAAGAATGGCAGAGACAATTGTATAGGGAATATATTTCTTTGTTTCAAAATTAAACATATCAGAAAGTGGTAATCTTGCTGATACAATAGGGAATAAACAAGTCAGGAGGAACAGAAATTTGGAGGTTGTTTCTGACATTGTTTCTAACATTGTTTCTTTTAATCAGTTATAAATCAAGAGAGAAATTTTTGAAAAAGAAACAATTGAAAAAATTAAGTTTTATAAATATATTATTGTGTAACATTTCTTTTTGTAGTTGCTTATTAAGGAAAGTCTAACCACTAGCGTGCGATTAAATGAAATCAATATACATATACATCATGCAAATTTTTCATCATATCAAACCTTCTGCAAATTAAAAAAAAATAAAGCATCATCCAAAAAAATATCCTTAATTTATTTTATTTAACTTTGATTTGATGCCTGTACATCTACATTCAGTATTTCAGGAAATATGCCCTATTCATCACACAAACCAAATTTTTGGACATCTAAAAAAATTATTTAAAAATATAATATCTTATTTTGAAGTGATTAAAGAGAAATCAGTGAATCCAAGAGAAGTTTTGTAATTAATTAAATCAATTATCATCATTGTATTAAAAAATGAAAACTTTTGCATCTTAGTTGAAACTCACCTGATTCATTTAATAATTTTAACCAATTACATCTACTTGAGATAATAATCAATTAAAGGAAAATTCCATCATGCTATTTGGATCATCTTAAATAATATATCATTTGTATTAACTTAATTTCTTTGAAAAAAAATATTCTCACAAGTAAAGCCAAATACTGAGAATTCTATAATATCTTTTTTTTATACATATAAAGAAAAATATATAATTAATCTCTTTGTTTAAATTAATAGGCCTTTATTAAAGAATCTATTAAATTTGATAAAATTAATATATCAAATACTAAAATAACTGAGATTATTGTATTTAGCATAATAATCCTAACAAATATATATTTTTTTAGTTGTACAATATAAATTATATATTGTTTATAACTGTAATTCAATACTTACCTTTTCTTCTTTAACAATATCAAAATCTTCTATCAATCATCTTGAGTAATATATCAACTAAAGTTCTTCGTGTCTTTTTTCTATTAATCAATATAGAATTTTTTTCTTTTGAGAAAATATTCCCATAAGCAGAACCAAATACTGAGAATTTTGAGAATTCTCTAATAAATTTTTTTGTTAAATATAAAGGAAAGTACATAACCAATCCCTCTTTTAGGATTAATAGACCTTTACCAAAAAAATCTATTACATTTGACAGAATAAATATGTTAAATACAATAATAACTAAGACTATTGTATTTAATATAATAATTCACAAATGCGTATTTTTTAGTTATACAATACAAATCATATATTGTTCATAACTGTAGTTCGATATTTACTTTATTTTTCTTTAACAATATCAAAATCTTCTTTCAAAGCATTTGGATCATCTTGAATAATATATCAACTAAAGTTCTTTTGTGACTTTTTCCTATTAATCAATATAGAATTTTTTTCTTTTAAGAAAATATTTTGAGAAAATATTCCCATAAGCAGAACCAAATACTGAGAATTCTCTAATAAATTTTTTTGTTAGATATAAAGGAAAGTACATAACCAATCCCTCCTTTAGGATTAATAGACCTTTACCAAAAAAATCTATTACATTTGACAGAATAAATATGTTAAATACAATAATAACTAAGACTATTGTATTTAACATAATAATTCACAAATGCGTATTTTTAGTTGTACAATATAAATCATATATTGATCATAACTGTAGTTCGATACTTACTTTTTTTTTCTTTAACAATATCAAAATCTTCTTTCAAAGCATTCAGATCATCTTGAATAATATATCAACCAGAGTTCTTTCATGATTTTTTCCTATTAATTAATATAGAATTTTTTTCTTTTGAGAAAATATTCCCGTAAGCAGAACCAAATACTGAGAATTCTCTAATAAATTTTTTTGTTAGATATAAAGGAAAGTACATAACCAATCCCTCCTTTAGAATTAATAGACCTTGTCAACATATTTTTTATATTTTCTATATTATTTATATTATTATTATTATTTATTATTATATTCTCATATGTATTATCCTTATTATTATTATATTTTATATATTATAGCTATTATTATTGTCAATCAATTCTGTCATGTAATACGAATTATAGTTCCTTACCAAAAATAGTTCTTAAATAGATTTGTAATTTTAAAGTAGATCTGTAGTACAGACAAGATATTAGACAAGAGTACAGACATAATTACAAACACGATCTTTGACATTATAAGAGATATAGTTACAGACCTAGATCTAGACGTAATATTTAACATACATCTAGACAAGAACACGGACATAAACATAGACATAATCTGAAATATATATAAAGGCTGAGTTTTCCCTCAACCTGACAGATGAGAGGTGGGAGTGGAAGGAGAGAGATAGAGTTCAGAATTCAAGATAGTTAAGTCTTGAAATAGTGTAGTTAACATACAACTAGGTAGTAATTGTATAATAACCCGTAGTTATAGTGAATTTGTAATAAAGTCTCTGTGACAGTTTGATTTGATAATTCTGTGTGAATTATTGTTCTTATTCTTTGTGAACAAACCTTTATAAAAACTCACCCTTTGCCTCTTTCGACACATATAACCGCATTAATAAATCCTTCGTAATAAAACCATCGCAACTTTAACACATTACTTATATTAGTTCATTTATATAAGATATAATCCCTGTTAGTAGTTGATTTGTAACCCTGACTTTAGGTCACGAAGGTAGTCACGGTCAACAACCTTTACCAAAAAAATCTATTACATTTGACAGAATAAATATGTTAAATACAATAATAACTAAGACTATTGTATTTAATATAATAATTCACAAATGCGTATTTTTTAGTCATACAATACAAATCATATATTGTTTATAACTGTAGTTCGATACTTACTTTATTTTTCTTTAACAATATCAAAATCTTCTTTCAAAGCATTTAGATCATCTTGAATAATATATTAATTAAAATTCTTTCATGACTTTTTCCTATTAATCAATATAGAATTTTTTTTCTTTTGAGAAAATGTTCCCGTAAGTAGAACCAAATACTGAGAATTCTCTATTAAATTTTTTTGAGAAAATATTCCCATAAGCAGAACCAAATACTGAGAATTCTCTAATAAATTTTTTTGTTAGATATAAAGAAAAGTACATAACCAATCCCTCTTTTAGAATTAATAGACCTTTACCAAAAAAATCTATTACATTTGACAAAATAAATATGTTAAATACAATAATAACTAAGACTATTGTATTTAATATAATAATTCAAAAATGCGTATTTTTTGGTCGTACAATACAAATCATATATTGATCATAACTGTAGTTCGATACTTACTTTATTTTTCTTTAATGATATCAAAATCTTCTTTCAAAGCATTCGGATTATCTTGAATAATATATCAACCAGAGTTCTTTCATGATTTTTTCCTATTAATCAATATAGAATTTTTTTTCTTTTGAGAAAATATTCCCATAAGCAAAACCAAATACTGAGAATTCTCTATTAAATTTTTTTGAAAAAATATTCCCATAAGCAGAATCAAATATTGAGAATTCTCTAATAAATTTTTTTGTTAGATATAAAAGAAAGTACATAACCAATCCCTTCTTTAGGATTAATAGACCTTTACCAAAAAAATCTATTACATTTGACAAAATAAATATATTAAATACAATAATAACTAAGACTATCGTATTTAATATAATAATTCACAAATGCATATTTTTTAGTCGTACAATATAAATCATATATTGGTCATAACTGTAGTTCAATACTTACTTTTTTTTTTCTTTAACGATATCAAAATCTTCTTTCAAAGCATTCAGATTATCTTGAATAATATATCAACCAGAGTTCTTTCATGATTTTTTCCTATTAATTAATATAGAATTTTTTTCTTTTGAGAAAATATTCCCGTAAGTAGAACCAAATACTGAGAATTTACTATTAAATTTTTTTGAGAAAATATTTTCATAAGCAGAACCAAATCTGAAAATTCTCTAATAAATTTTTTTGTTAAATATAAAGGAAAGTACATAACCAATCCCTCCTTTAGGATTAATAGACCTTTACCAAAAAAATCTATTACATTTGACAGAATAAATATGTTAAATACAATAATAACTAAGACTATTGTATTTAATATAATAATTCACAAATGCGTATTTTTTAGTCGTACAATACAAATTATATATTGATCATAACTGTTGTTCAATACTTACTTTTTTTTTCTTTAACAATATTAAAATCTTCTTTCAAAGCATTCGGATCGTCTTGAATAATATATTAATTAAAATTCTTTCGTAACTTTTTCCTATTAATAAATATAGAATTTTTTTTCTTTTGAGAAAATATTCCCGTAAGTAGAACCAAATACTGAGAATTCTCTATTAAATTTTTTTGAGAAAATATTCCCATAAGCAGAACCAAATACAGAGAATTCTCTAATAAATTTTTTTGTTAGATATAAAGGAAAGTACATAACCAATCCCTCCTTTAGGATTAATAGACCTTTACCAAAAAAATCTATTACATTTGACAAAATAAATATATTAAATACAATAATAACTAAGACCATCGTATTTAACATAATAATTCACAAATGCATATTTTTTAGTCATACAATATAAATCATATATTGGTCATAACTGTAGTTCGATATTTACTTTTTTTTTCTTTAACAATATCAAAATCTTCTTTCAAAGCATTCAGATCATCTTGAATAATATATCAACCAGAGTTCTTTCATGATTTTTTCCTATTAATTAATATAGAATTTTTTTCTTTTGAGAAAATATTCCCGTAAGTAGAACCAAATACTGAGAATTTACTATTAAATTTTTTTGAGAAAATATTCCCATAAGCAGAACCAAATACTGAGAATTCTCTAATAAATTTTTTTGTTAGATATAAAGGAAAGTACATAACCAATCCCTCCTTTAGGATTAATAGACCTTTACCAAAAAAATCTATTACATTTGACAGAATAAATATGTTATCGCGGTTTTCAAATTAGTACGATCATGTAAAAAAATCAGTTAATATAATTTATTTGTATTCGAATACCAATAAACAAATATCACATGATTAATGATCATTTTAACCAATAAAAATTTGTAATGTGACGAAACGACTGATCTCATGTGATCGATGATCATTTTTTATCCAATAAAAATTTGTCACGTAATTCGCAAATCACGTGACTTCCGCTCGACAAAAATCAAATATCTATATTATTTCTTTATTAAACCCAATAACTTGATATAAAATAATACAATATCAAATCATATCTATTAAACAGTTATCTCTTCTTGCCAAAAATATATTTATTATAATTATTATAATAAAATAAAATCAATAAAATCATATATGTAATAAAATAACTTGATTTCAAAGATTTATTTATTAAAAATATAACAAATATTATGTTAAAAATAAATATATATATATATATTTGTAAATATAAAGGTTATAGAAAGCCTTTTTAATCAAATAAGTAACAGTATTCGCAATAGTAATCGTTTTTAATCGTTTTGTAATCGGTTTTAGTCGTTTTGTAATCGGTTTTTAGTCATTTTGTAATCGGTATAAAGACTATATACAAAGGCATTAAAAAAAAGATCAAAATGCAATAAATAGATGTGCAGATGACTCATCTATCATTAATATTTGTTTAATCTGTAAATCATATGTAATACAAATACTTTTATATATATCATATGGTTTTGTATTCGGTATTCGATTTTTATAAAAATCGATTTACATCACATGATCGCACTAATTTGAAAACCGCGATAAATACAATAATAACTAAGACTATTGTATTTAATATAATAATTCACAAATGCGTATTTTTTAGTCGTACAATACAAATCGTATATTGATCATAACTGTAGTTCAATACTTACTTTTTTTTTTCTTTAACAATATCAAAATCTTCTTTCAAAGCATTCGGATCGTCTTGAATAATATATCAACCAGAGTTCTTTCATGATTTTTTCCTATTAATTAATATAGAATTTTTTTCTTTTGAGAAAATATTCCCGTAAGTAGAACCAAATACTGAGAATTTACTATTAAATTTTTTTGAGAAAAAGCAGAACCAAATACTGAGAATTCTCTAATAAATTTTTTTGTTAGATATAAAGGAAAGTACATAACCAATCCCTTCTTTAGGATTAATAGACCTTTACCAAAAAAATCTATTACATTTGACAGAATAAATATGTTAAATACAATAATAACTAAGACTATTGTATTTAATATAATAATTCACAAATGCGTATTTTTTAGTCATACAATACAAATCATACATTGTTCATAACTGTAGTTCGATACTTACTTTTTTTTTTCTTTAACAATATCAAAATCTTCTTTCAAAGCATTCAGATCATCTTGAATAATATATCAACCAGAGTTCTTTCATGATTTTTTCCTATTAATTAATATAGAATTTTTTTTCTTTTGAGAAAATATTCCCGTAAGCAGAACCAAATACTGAGAATTCTCTATTAAATTTTTTTGAGAAAATATTCCATAAGCAGAATCAAATACAGAGAATTCTCTAATAAATTTTTTTGTTAGATATAAAAGAAAGTACATAACCAATCCCTCCTTTAGGATTAATAGACCTTTACCAAAAAAATCTATTACATTTGGCAGAATAAATACATTAAATACAATAATAACTAAGACTATCATATTTAATATAATAATTCTGACAAATGCGTATTTTTTAGTCGTACAATACAAATCAAATATTGTTCATAACTGTAGTTCAATACTTACTTTATTTTTCTTTAACAATATCAAAATCTTCTTTCAAAACATTCGGATCATCTTGAATAATATATCAACCAGAGTTCTTTCATGATTTTTTCCTATTAATCAATATAAAATATAAAAATAACAATTTTCAATATTGATCTTCAAAAAAATTAAATAAATTAAATAATACAATCAAAGAATAATTACCAATTCAATCTATCAATTCTTTGTACGATCAAAATTATTATTTAAATAATTTTGATAGTATATTATAACTAAAAAATACAATATAAAAAGAATATTAGTAATTTTCAATATTGTTATCTTGCTCTAAAGATAAATCAAATAATATTTCCATATCGGGGTCACGTGATTTCAAAGTGTTTCCCTTAAAAAAACAATAGTTTCACTACAAAATATAAAGAAATATCATGTTAAACGATGAAAAGAATAATAAACAAGCAAGTAGATAGTCAAAAAAAAGTAATAAGAAAGACAAAAGTGACATTGAAAATTTTGAAATGCAGAGACTCGTTTGCGTAAAACCACAAAAACATCATATATTCTAGTATAAGAGTAGCCACTCTTCATTTTTTTTTGATAAAAGGATGAAAAAATAGCAAAAAATCTTACATTTAATATTTCCGGCAGGTAGAGTTTTTATAAGTTAAGTTTTTGAAGTTTTAAAAACGGTTTGTTTAAAATGTCGTGTCACAAGCCGGTACAAAAGATCAATCAGCTGATCTCATGATCGTTATTAATTTTTATTAATTAAATAATTGTTATCATTTATTATCATTACAATATATTTAATAATCGCTATTGTCATAATCATTTAATAATCGCTATTGTCATACATAATCAACATTTCATCTCTGTTTTCTTCAATAAATATTTAATATAATAATATCGTTATTATATCATCATAAATATTTGTAGTATTATTAGTCATATTATTATTATTGGTGGTGGGAATTGTTAATTTATGTAAGAGTTCTATTTATTGAGTTATAAAATAAAAAATAATGTAAATTTTAATATCATATCAGATAGAAATCGGTTTTCGGAGTTCCACATATTCACATGATCCAAATCAATTATTATTATCTAACTAATTCTATCTTTGGCATTTATTATTGCCGTCATTTCTGCTTCAAACCATCAGTGTATATATTAATTATCTATTTTGTGACGTTTGTTTATTTGATTTTTTTTAATTTCCTTTTTTGAGTGTTTCACGTCACGTTTTTATTGCTATCTGGTTGTTTTGACGTGCAGTTTTTATGCAAAATAGTAATGAAAAATATTATATTGATCTACTGTATATAAATTACAGGATCTACTATACAACATATAATATACTCAATTATATATACGAAAATACTTCTTTTTTATCAAATTATAATAATATCTAAATTAAAAATAACTATCTACATGTTGAGTATAGGGACGTAAAATCTTAACCAACTCAATTTCTCAAAATTCTGTTTTAAGTGTATCGCGGATATTATTTTTAAGGATTTTACGGAAGGAGGATCATCCTTAACTCAATGTAAATAATGTGGAAATGATATTGAATTTATTAAATATTAATATATTATCCGTATGATTTATTATTTATTATTTTAGTATTATTTATTTATTTAATAATATTTATTTATTTTATTTATTTATTTAATATTATTTATTTAATAATATTTATTTATTTTATTTATTTATTTAATATTATTTATTTAATAATATTTATTTAATTGTTTAATTTGTAAAGGTTTCAACAAGTTTTAGTCTCGAAAATCAAAAAGTATTTCATCTTTGGGTCAAGTTATTATGAAAGAATTTATCATGATTAATTCTAAACTTTGCAATAATCCAAGGAAGGATAAGGTATTTAATTCTATATATTTTATATATTTATATAAACTCATATTTTGAAATTTCTATTGAAAGTTTTGCATTATTAAGTTAAGCGATATCATCTTGTTGTCCAGATAAATTAATGGACTTTATGCTACCTTTGTTAGATAAAAAAAACGGATAATTTGAATAGGTGATTATTTATTTATATAAAGAAATACTTAGTAAAAAATATTTGATAAAATATTGTTCATTTAATATTTAATTTAGTAATTAATTTCATAATATTTTATTTTATAATGTTGAAAATTTATGGTTTCATCACTTAGTACCACAAACTAAAGATGCTTTTACGTTATGTCAAACAATATCACTTTGGACAATTTTTTACACAAAAAACTGATAATAATAATGATGATGACAATAATTGTGACAGTAATAATAATAATAACAATAATAATAATAACAATAATAATAATAAAAAGAATATATTGAACAATTATTCAATTGGATTAATAAATTACGTAAAAAACGTACAACTGAAGATACAAAGAATTTAATGAAAAAATTTTTCGAGATTTACTAAATATCTTGAGCCTAATCATCAAATATCAAACAAGTTTTCTTTTGATAATAAGAATAATGATGAGGAGGGTGTTGGTGATAGTGATGATGATAATTAACGAGGAAGTGGAGTAGAAGAGAAGGAACAGATAGAAAGATGGAAAGATGGAAGAGGAAGAGGAGAAATAAATAATAATAATAGTAATAATAGTAATAATGATGATGATGATAATAATAATAATCACAATAATAACAATAATAATAATAATAATAATAATAATAATAATAATAAATGTTTTACAATTGTAAGTCTTATAGTTTCAGGAATTAATATCATTCTTGGAAATAATATATCAGATATGAAGAAATGGAATGGTTATTAAATAGATTGAAAGGATTTTGTAATATTAATGATAAAATAAAATTATATTTTCATCTTCTGTGATTCATCTGTGATTCATATTATTATCTGTTATTCACGTTATTCTCATTATTTTATGATGAACCAATTTAGAAGAAATTATACATGAAATTTGTTTGAGATTGTTAAAACTTATGAATACCACTTTATACTTGGAAAAAGTTTCACTTCAACCATCTTCTTCAGAACATCTGGTTAAATATTTACAGAAAGTGTATAAAGTATTAGTAGCATTAACGAAATATATAAGTTTAAAATGATCTTTTATTATGATCATCGTTATTATCATTAAATCCCAATTTTCTTTATTTTCATTATTATTATTATAGAAAATTCAGAAGCGGGCGAAATTAAAGAACATTTCTTGAAGTAATTAAATTGGCTGGATTAAATTTTACTGAATAGATGTATAATTTTGTTACGGCATTTATATCAACAAATAATAATAATAAATGTGGTATAATTGATAAATATAATTTTTTTAAAAAATAATAATAATAATTTATATATTTATTTTTTATGACAGTCTCGAATAATGAGAATACCTGATTTGATTTTGATTTTGGAACAATTTGAATGATATTATTACGGGTTTCAAAGAAATTAAAGATAAAAACAAATAATACACACATACACACATATATATGAATATATTCTTAATATATTTCTTTTGACCCATATTTATTTTTTATGTTAAGATTAAATCGCAAAAATTAACTGGAAAGAAGAAATTGAAAAAAAAATCTAAATCGGTGATGAAATAATAATTATTTCGTTTATTTTGTATTTATTTGACTGTTTAATTTATTTATTTGACATTATATTTCTTTATTACTTTATTTGACATCATATTATTAGCAAATGCACAAGGTGATGATGATAATGATAATGATAATGATGACGATATTACTATCTAATATAAAAACGTTCTGAAACTTTTTCAATGGAAATTAATAACTAAAATTTTTCATTTTTTATAAATTTTAGAAATAAAATACTAAGTTATAATAATATGCATAATCGATTCGAATTATTGCCTGTAAAGAAAAATCTAGAAAAAAAAACATAATTAAGATCAATTTTATTAACCTATTTCAGCGAAAAGCAAAGCGACCCATCACACGTAAAATTTAAAAAACAACAGATAAGCACGTCAAATAAAAATTCTTCTCTTTAACACAAATGACAAATAGAAATTCTTTATTATAATAATTCGTACTTAAAAACAAACTATCCCAGCTACTAATCCACCACCACGGCTTTCATCCATATTGGCGAAATTTTGTGATCATTCTTTCTTCTATTTTTATTTTCACGCGAATGAAAAAAATATTTAAATGATTTCTTCGTAATAATCAAAAAAAAATGAAATGATGAAAGTTGACTCAAATGTAATTAATCCGATACTTAGTTACCACATCTTTAGAATACGGATTGCACAAAATTTATTAAAAAATATCATTATATATTATATAACCTTCTAGAGAAATTCTTTCATATTGATATAACCTAATAAAATTTATATAGTCAAATTTGTAGCAAATTTTTTAGCCTCTTTTTCTCCTTGTGCAATTTTTTTTGATTTGGTACCAACAAACTCGCTTAGACCAAAATCAATAAAAAAAGAATTGATGTTATTTGAGAAATATCATTGTGTAAAATGCTCTCTTTTCTTCTACCGTAAGATTTTCTGGGTCAATATGGTGAGCATCCTCAATTAATTGTAAAGGTGCCCATCATAAATATCATAAATATAACCTTCATGTAGTAACTGTCCTAATATTATTATTGTAATATAACAAGTTAATACCAATAAATATTATAAAGGAAAAAAAAAAGAGTACCTATTCCTTTAAAATTGAGTACATATTTACTTTAACTCTTAATGTTTTTTTTTCTTCTTTTTGTTTATATGCATCACAGGTTTAGTAATTCCCTTAGAAGAACTTGTGACTATTTTTTTGCTCTGCCAGTCTTTCTCAAAGGATAATCATCATCAAGATAATCAGGGTTATCAGAGACATCAGAGTTATCAGAGTAATTAGATGAATAATTATCCAACATTATAAGATCCAATATATTACTGGTGTTATCATTAATAGCAAGTTGACTGATATAATAAACACATTCGCGTAAAGTCGGATTAACATCATCATTAGATTGAATGATACGAGTAACATATAAAGTGGTTGAACTTGTTTCTTCTCGCTTGAGAAAGTATGTATCATTATAATTTGACAAAATTCCATAATGAAGGCCATTACAGGCCATTTCAAAAAATATCTGTGATAGGATCTTTTTCTCAAATTTAAAATTTGGATCTGTTATTTGACTACTGTCAGCACATTGATAAATTTTCCAGAGATTGTGACCACATAAATTCAGATTGTNTGCCAGTCTTTCTCAAAGGATAATCATCATCAAGATAATCAGGGTTATCAGAGACATCAGAGTTATCAGAGTAATTAGATGAATAATTATCCAACATTATAAGATCCAATATATTACTGGTGTTATCATTAATAGCAAGTTGACTGATATAATAAACACATTCGCGTAAAGTCGGATTAACATCATCATTAGATTGAATGATACGAGTAACATATAAAGTGGTTGAACTTGTTTCTTCTCGCTTGAGAAAGTATGTATCATTATAATTTGACAAAATTCCATAATGAAGGCCATTACAGGCCATTTCAAAAAATATCTGTGATAGGATCTTTTTCTCAAATTTAAAATTTGGATCTGTTATTTGACTACTGTCAGCACATTGATAAATTTTCCAGAGATTGTGACCACATAAATTCAGATTGTTGCATGTTTCTATTTCCAAAGGCATCTTGGCAACTGTTGAATCCTTAGTGTACAAAATAAAATCGAAATGACCCAAAAACTCAGGAGATGCCTGACAAAATCTTGCTTCTTGTTTTTCTTGTTGTAATAATGTATTAACAGGTAATAAAACATTAGTATAGAAACGAATTTTTGCTTCACCTTTGACTCTTAGAGATCCTTCTTCGGTTGGAAATATGGGAAATTGTCCTCCTAAAATGGGATATTGTTTAAGTTTGACATTTTGGAAGAATTCAATCCATTCCTTCACATTATCTGGAAATTGTGGATAGATGAATTTTGCGAGATCCATTGACAATCTGGAATAGTATGACTTAGTAATTGATCTGCTGTTTCAGTCATTTTTAGTGTTAATCAAAGCTATGAAAGTAATGTTATCATTAGATAAATTAACTTGATTTTTCAGAATTCTGATTATCGTACAGAAATAATTAATTGATAATCCTAGGGGTTTAATATTAACTGCAAATGATTTAAAAAATCAAGTGATAAATCACGTACTGTCGTAGATCAACAAATTTTACGTGTAAACACAATAACATAATTCAAATACACTAAACGCGATATATTATTCAATTAAACATTAGATATGAAAAATAATAATACAGCAAATGCGGTTTCAAAGGCGGAAGGGGTGGAAGAGGACAAAGAGGCGGAAGAGGTGGTAGAGGTAGAGGCAGTAGAGGTGGTAGAGGTGGTAGAGGTAGCAGAGGTGGTAGAGGCAGCAGAGGTGGTAGAGGTAGTAGAGGTGGCAGAGGAAGTCGAGGTAGCAGAGGTAGTAGAGGTGGTGGTAGTGGGGGCAGAATTGGTACTGACTCCGAACAACTTCATAAAGTAAAGACACCAACAAATGGTACAAGAGAAATAGAAGTAACAGAAATTATTGTAAAAAGTCCAATAATAGAAACATTCTCATTATCAAGTTCCGAAAATGATGAAGATAATGAGAAAGAAGAAATTTCATCCCAATCATCCTATGAAATGGATGATTGGGAAAAAGAATTGAAAAGCGAACTTTTAGAAAATTTAGGGGTGACAAATACAAGATTGATTGAAGGGGAAGAATTGGAGGCAGAATTAGAAGCAGAATTGAAAAAAGAATTAGAAGGGGATGAGGAAGATCTTGAAAGAGAGTTGAAAGAATTGGAAGAGAAGATGGAGAAGGAATTAAATGAAACAACTGCTAATATTAAAGATAGTAGAGGAGACGATAATTATGTTTCCGAAGAAGATGTTCCACTTNAGAGGTGGTAGAGGCAGCAGAGGTGGTAGAGGTAGTAGAGGTGGCAGAGGAAGTCGAGGTAGCAGAGGTAGTAGAGGTGGTGGTAGTGGGGGCAGAATTGGTACTGACTCCGAACAACTTCATAAAGTAAAGACACCAACAAATGGTACAAGAGAAATAGAAGTAACAGAAATTATTGTAAAAAGTCCAATAATAGAAACATTCTCATTATCAAGTTCCGAAAATGATGAAGATAATGAGAAAGAAGAAATTTCATCCCAATCATCCTATGAAATGGATGATTGGGAAAAAGAATTGAAAAGCGAACTTTTAGAAAATTTAGGGGTGACAAATACAAGATTGATTGAAGGGGAAGAATTGGAGGCAGAATTAGAAGCAGAATTGAAAAAAGAATTAGAAGGGGATGAGGAAGATCTTGAAAGAGAGTTGAAAGAATTGGAAGAGAAGATGGAGAAGGAATTAAATGAAACAACTGCTAATATTAAAGATAGTAGAGGAGACGATAATTATGTTTCCGAAGAAGATGTTCCACTTTCTATTCTAAAGAAACATAGAAAATTGAAAGATCAAAACTCCACCTCGTCATATACTAAAAAAACAACATCTACTGCTGCCGTTACAGTTTTGAATGATGTGAATAAAGATGATATTCTGTCAATTAATATGAATATCATCGAACATAACAAATATAAAATTGAAACTTTAAACGAATATTGGCAATTAAGCAAACACTTTGAACAGCAAATGGAAATATATGTATAATAGAATAAAAGGATCTTTGGATTTATATGCCAAGAAAGCCGATGAGATTCGAAACGAAATAAAAATTTCTGATTTCACAAATATTCATCAACAGAGCTTAGAAAAAATTAAGAAATTATTCGGTGATGATTCAAAGTGTCAAGAGGAAATTAAAACATTTTATGAATTACAAGATGATCTTAAAAAGATCTCTGAAGCGTGTAACAAAGCAGCAACAGATGGGGTATATGTTTGAATTTGTGGGAATTAATTATTTCTTTCAATTATTATTTCTTTCAATTTTATTTCAATTATTTCTTTCAATTCTTCAATTATTTCTTTCAATTCTTTCAATTATTTAGTGTATGTAGTTAGATAATTCTATTATAATAATAAATAAAGTTTATTATTGTTATCCGTACATTTCACGCATTCTTTAAATCACTGTTTTTTCTGATATAGATTAAAAAATTATAAATTATATTACTGTATATATGAACTTCAAGTTTGATAAATAAATTTTATTAATGTACTTTCCTACACATACACGAGAAAATTTAATAATAATAACAATAATAATTAAAGTTAAAATATTCAATATATATAATTATTTACGTATATATCTGAAATCGAAAAAAATCAAAATTTTGTTTTTGGGTTGTTGGAAAGGTAAATTTTATTATTTAATATTGTTTGATAATTTTATTTGTATATCTTTATCATATCTTTAGAATATATATTAGTAGTTAACAAAGAAACCTACATATATCATATAACTTGTTTTACTTGTTCAAAAAACAAATCCTCTGAATAATATAGTTGACTTTTTAAATTTAATTTATATTTTATTTATTATATTAAATTTAATTTATAAAATAAAGTTCCATCAATTAATTTCACGATGAAGCCGAAATTATTAAAATCGATTATTAAGGTATTAAGATATTTAAACTATATATCAATAAAATCAATCGAGTAGATATGCATAAAAATCCAAGTAGACGAATTTTTAAAAGAAGAACGATGGAAATGATTTGTTTATATTTTAATTCATTCAATTTATTATTTATTATTTATTATTAGAAAATGAAGGCTAAAAACTTGTGATGTTGAGAAATCAAAAGTTGGAAAATGTTCGAATGTTATGGAAGGAAGGAAGGATTAGATTGGGTCAAAGAAAATAAAAAGTATATTATTATATATTCAATATTTATTTATTTTAAATTATAGAGAGAGCAGAAGATATAATAAATGATCGAGTGAATGAATATAATGAATATCCTATATACCAGTTACTGAAATTATAATGGTAATGGTTAAACGGGGAAAGCTTTATATTTATATAAATAGTATTGACTTACAATTAATAATTTTATTTTTTTTTTGGCACATATTAATCCTTTTATACTTATATACTTATATAAATTATATAAATGAATGGGCGAATAGATTTAAGATCGTTACTGAAATTATGAAGATTTGCTTTGAAAACTATTAATAAAATAATAATTATAATAAGAAATGTTGAATTCCCGTGCCGTTGAGCACAGTAATAGACTATAGAAAGGCTTTGATTTAACAAAAAAAAATATATAATTATTCATTCGTCATCGTGGTTTTGCTCCAATAAGCTTTTTCAATAGCCTTTAAGGCAAAAACCTGACCAGCTTGGTTCTCAACTTTGACGCACACACCAAAACCACCCTAATTATAATTTAAAGTTTTAATATTTAAAAGTTAGTATTGGTTTTTATGATATATGGAAAAAGTAAAGAAAAGAAAATAATGTAACTTACTTCTCCAAGTAATTGAAGAATTTTATATTCTTCATTGTGTCAATTCAAAGGTTTGATTATTTGAGATTGCATCTTAAAAAATAACTTTTGAATAGTTTTTTGCGTTTAGAAAATTTATTATTATTAACAAGGAGAAATATATAATTCAAGCCCCTGACCCATAACCCTTGTTTATTTATTTAATAATTTTTGCGAAAATGGTAAAATGACAAAGATTTGGGGTTGTTGCTTTCATGTGGTGTGAAAGCATCAGGAAGTTTATCTAATCGTAAATTTACGCAATTTTGCATAATTCTAGTGTAAATTTGCGTGGGTATGTGAAATTGCGTAAAAATTTACGTAATTTAAATAAATTGCGCGCAATTTGATGAAAAAGTTACAATCCGTATAAATTTACGTAAAATTTTGCGAAAAATATTAAATTACGTAAATTTTTATGCAATTTCACGTAAATTTACGATACCCGTGCAAATTTACGCTAGAATTATGCAAAATTGCGTAAATTTATGGTTAAGAAAACTTCCTGATGAAATTCCTAAAGTAGCTAAATTTCGGTAACAACTCCGATTGATAATTAAATCTGAGGAAATTAAACTTATAAAAAAATCTCACATCGAAACATAAATTCTTTATTTATTGGTCGATTTTTTTTTAAAAAAAATATAAAATTCAGCCTTAAATACTATAAACAAAAAAAATGCCATCTAAAATATGTTCAGAAACATTTCCAAAATGATTTTGATAATTGAAAAAGTGGAAATAACAAAATAGATAAATTAATTCAAGATGCTCAACTAAATGTTAATTATGATTTGGATGTAATAGAATGGATACCTTTTGATAGATTTAAAGATGTTAAACAAATAGGTAAAGGTGGATTTGGAACAGTACATTATTATGCTAGGTGGATTGATGGAGATATTGAAAAATGGGATATTGAAAATCAACAATGGAAAAAATATCATAAAGGTAAAGATGTTGCATTAAAAAAGTTTGATAATTTTGTGAATTTCAACGATGTTTAAATTTAAATATAACGTTTTAACTATAAATTAAAATTAAAAATGTGTATATTATTAGATGGAAATTCACTTTAAAATATATACTGATGCTAATGTTGCCACTTCAATTCGATTTTATAGAATTACACAGGATCCAGAAACACACTCATATATTGTGGCAAAGTAAATTGGTAATCAGGTGAAATGTCACGGGAGATAACATTTTGTGACACTAGATGAACTTTCAGGTGATTGTCATCTTTGTACGAGGATGAAGGATGAATAATGTTGTACAAGGATGAAGGATATCGTGCGAGGATGAAGGATGACGCACAAAGGATGAAGTATGAAGTACAAAGATGAAGTGTAAACAAAAGAGAAAGTATAAATACGACTATTGTCGCAAGTAAGTTTCAGTAGTTAGTACACAGTCAGTTACAAGTTAGTGAATAAATAAACAATTAATTAATAATTAGAAATAATTCAGAATAATTCGAAACTCCTTAATAAATATTATATAGAAAAGTAAACTTTATTCAGAAACAGGAAAGATACGTCACGCTGTAATATTTCTGTTGTTAAATGATACTTTGCTTTTAAAAACTTTATATTTTATATTTTAATAAACTTATATTTTGTGTTGTAATATTGCGAAATATTATTAAATATTGTTTGATACTACGTTACTACTTTTACTCCACCTTACTCACTGTGCCTTCATGATTAATTTATTATTATTTGATTATTATTATTATTTATTATATATCTATTATCTGTTTCGAGATAGGCAAGTTTAGATCGATTGATTGCTTGATCTACTGGCAGATAGAGCGTATTATTATTTGTTTGTGTGATGCAAACTGTGAGACTGATTTGAGAAATTGTTCGAAATACTCTGCACTCCTGTGACAATATGATGGTTTTAGAATATGCAAAAGATGGAAATCTTCGAGAATATTTACAAATTAATTTTAATAATATTAATTGGAGACAAAAATTATATAATCTTTTTCGTTTATCTAAAAGGTTGATGAATATTCATGAATTAGATATAGTTCACCAAGACTTCATCCTGGTAATATTTTATCATCCGATTTCAAAAGTCGTTTAGAGATTTCAGATTTTGGATTAAGTAAACTAATAGGGGCAAATCCAAATAATCCCGAAAAAAAGAAAATAGTTGGTGTATTACCATATATTGCTCCAGAGGTATTAAGTGGTAATGAAGAATATACANATTATTATTTGATTATTATTATTATTTATTATATATCTATTATCTGTTTCGAGATAGGCAAGTTTAGATCGATTGATTGCTTGATCTACTGGCAGATAGAGCGTATTATTATTTGTTTGTGTGATGCAAACTGTGAGACTGATTTGAGAAATTGTTCGAAATACTCTGCACTCCTGTGACAATATGATGGTTTTAGAATATGCAAAAGATGGAAATCTTCGAGAATATTTACAAATTAATTTTAATAATATTAATTGGAGACAAAAATTATATAATCTTTTTCGTTTATCTAAAAGGTTGATGAATATTCATGAATTAGATATAGTTCACCAAGACTTCATCCTGGTAATATTTTATCATCCGATTTCAAAAGTCGTTTAGAGATTTCAGATTTTGGATTAAGTAAACTAATAGGGGCAAATCCAAATAATCCCGAAAAAAAGAAAATAGTTGGTGTATTACCATATATTGCTCCAGAGGTATTAAGTGGTAATGAAGAATATACAAAAGCTGCTGATGTATATTCATTTGGAATTATTGCTTACAAAATGATTACAGGCTTTTCTCCATATCCTGATATACCAAATGATGAAGATTTGGCTATTAAAATATGCAATGGATTACGACCAAAAATTCCATTTCATACTCCAAAATTAATTACAAGAATGATTATGAGGTGTTGGGATGCCCGAATTACCTATTGACCCACTTTTAAAGAATCATGTGATTATACATGTTCCCAAAATTGATTTTGGATTTTTGAGGTATTTCGACTTTTTGAGATTTATACAGAATCCATTCTATATATGGAAGTAAAAAAAGTATCCAGTTATGTGTATCTTCAATCAAAGAATAAATCTGGGTGGTCAAAAAATTTCGGGTTTTAAGTAAAATAATTTCGTCTTCTATGAAAAACTATTTCGACTTTTTTCCCCAAAATTGCAATTTCAGGGCCCCAAAATAATTTTGCGTGCAAGTATACATGTGATGAGTTGCATCAATACTATTGGGATTATAATGATTATTTATTCGATGGAAAAAATCAAGATTCAGAAATTGGAATTCAAATTAAAAAAGCAGAAGAATTTTCAGCAAATAAAGAATCAACCAATACAACTACAACTCCTCTTAATTATCAAACACATCCACAAGTAATTTATACCAGCCGACTTCTTAATTATTCAAAACTTCCAAAGCCCAAAAATGAAGAAAATTTCGCAAGAGAACTTGAAGAATAAACTAAATCTTTTTCTCATATAAATACCAGTAAGTATTAATTACANTATACATGTTCCCAAAATTGATTTTGGATTTTTGAGGTATTTCGACTTTTTGAGATTTATACAGAATCCATTCTATATATGGAAGTAAAAAAAGTATCCAGTTATGTGTATCTTCAATCAAAGAATAAATCTGGGTGGTCAAAAAATTTCGGGTTTTAAGTAAAATAATTTCGTCTTCTATGAAAAACTATTTCGACTTTTTTCCCCAAAATTGCAATTTCAGGGCCCCAAAATAATTTTGCGTGCAAGTATACATGTGATGAGTTGCATCAATACTATTGGGATTATAATGATTATTTATTCGATGGAAAAAATCAAGATTCAGAAATTGGAATTCAAATTAAAAAAGCAGAAGAATTTTCAGCAAATAAAGAATCAACCAATACAACTACAACTCCTCTTAATTATCAAACACATCCACAAGTAATTTATACCAGCCGACTTCTTAATTATTCAAAACTTCCAAAGCCCAAAAATGAAGAAAATTTCGCAAGAGAACTTGAAGAATAAACTAAATCTTTTTCTCATATAAATACCAGTAAGTATTAATTACATATATTACGTTTTATTTGTTTTTTTTAATTTTTATTTTCTGATTAATTATATTAATTAATTAATTTATTTTTTTTAGATTATGATATCGATGAATTCTAAATATTATAAATATTTTATTATTTTATTATTTTTATTTTATTTCTGATTAAATTAATTTATTTTTTATTTAGATGATAATATCAATGAATTCTAAATATTATAAATATTTTATTATTTTTATTTTTATATATATAAATATTTTTGTTAGGTTGTAAGCCTATTTGCATAACTTTAACTATTTTTAATAACTTTTAAAATAAATAACTGCTAATAATTTCATTAATCTATTTTTTTTAAATGTGAAAATTAATTTGATAAATTAAATTCAGATAATCTTCGGAGCATATTGTTATATCACAAGCTCACACAATACTACACAAATTTTCTTAACTAAATCGGACCAACAAGATTTTCTTCATTTTCTTCTTCCAATAGTTGAAATGAACTTTGAAAGAAGGACATGGGTCGGATTCCTTTTTTTCGAATTCGATCATTTTCTGTGAATAATGGATATTAATATAAAGAATAAATTTGATGTAATGTGGAAATCAATATGAATAATAATTTTATCTCGATTAAGGCGTGTCTTTCCAACATCCATTGGCAGCACATTTAACATATAATTCTTGTAGGTGAGATACTTCTTGTGAAAGTAATTCATATACTTCGTCAGCAGATTCAACTATAAACCAATAATAGATAATAAATAAAAAAAAATATAAAAGGCTAATTATAATAAATAATTCTATATTATAAAATGTAATATCACATAGTAATAATAATAATAATTATTATTATCAGATGTCATTTTACTTACTTTTTTGTAAACTTGAAGAATTCATCACGTTCATATTGATGAATCAAACATTTATCCAAAGATCAACCAATTGTACTATAAAAAAATAATAAATAGTGATAAATAATAAATAAATAATAAATAATAATAAATAATAATAAATAATGATAATTAATAAATAATAATCAATAATAATAATACCTCTTTAATGGCTTTTTGAATAATAACTCATAATTTAACTATAAAAAATATAATAAAAATAATTAATTAAGTAATAAATTAATAAATAAATTAAATGCTCTTCATCCAAATTATCGTCACAAAGTTTAAATCTTTCCTCCGCGGGAATTTTCAATTCCCATATAAATGTTTTACATCGCAAGTTTCCCTTTTCGAACTTGATAATCATTTTCAAATGATTTCTCTTATCCCCAAAATTTCCAATACCGTGGATTGAAATTCTTGAATTTGCTGAATTAGAATGGGATCAAACAGATCATCTGATTCATCATCACCATTACTATTATTATTATTCTATTTTTGATAATGCTTCAAGAAGTTCTTTGGGATTACTCTTCTTATTAGCGAATAAACAAAATATTCCTTTATCTATCTCATTTTGAACTGCACATTCTTGCACATTCTTCTGATGATTCACGTAGTGGGCCTATTTAGGGATGGTAGGTGCAATACGAATTGAGCCAGGAATTTAGCCAGATTTAATTTAGCCAATTGAGCCCAGAATTTAGCCACGGTGCAATCAGGCGCAATGGCTAAATTCTGGCGCAAAGGCTAAATAATGGCGCAATTATAAAATTTATTAAATAATTATTTTTAAATTTTTAAAAATAATTAATTTTAGCTTTAATTTCAAATCAATTTTACATAACTAGGAGCGATTTTCTACTATGATATTCCTATGACAGATCGAAAGATCTGGTTCTTAGCTACAAGATGATATATATTTCATTTTTGTAGCATTAAAATTGATCAAATTATAGCTATTTTAAAACAATATATTAAAATATTAATATCGGTAAAATTAATTAATAATTTTATCTGATCAACCTTTTGTCACGTGACCAAAATTGCGCCAGCCAATCAGAAATTGCGCCTGAATTTAGCCAGAAAAAAATTAATTAGCCTTTGAGCCAGAATTTAGCCGGCGCAATTTAATTAGCCTTTGAGCCAGAATTTAGCCAGAATTTAGCTGGTGCAAAATTAATTAGTCAAAGGCGAAATTATTGAGCCAGCCTTCATATCAATTGAGCCTTCCACCCTTAGGCCTATTTATATATAGATATATATATGTATATTTTATTTTAATTTACATGGGAATGCAGGCGTGAATGAATATGTAAATAAATGGAAAAGAATTAAAATAATAATAATAATTAAAATAATTAAAATAATAATAATAATTAAAATAATNCAAATTATAGCTATTTTAAAACAATATATTAAAATATTAATATCGGTAAAATTAATTAATAATTTTATCTGATCAACCTTTTGTCACGTGACCAAAATTGCGCCAGCCAATCAGAAATTGCGCCTGAATTTAGCCAGAAAAAAATTAATTAGCCTTTGAGCCAGAATTTAGCCGGCGCAATTTAATTAGCCTTTGAGCCAGAATTTAGCCAGAATTTAGCTGGTGCAAAATTAATTAGTCAAAGGCGAAATTATTGAGCCAGCCTTCATATCAATTGAGCCTTCCACCCTTAGGCCTATTTATATATAGATATATATATGTATATTTTATTTTAATTTACATGGGAATGCAGGCGTGAATGAATATGTAAATAAATGGAAAAGAATTAAAATAATAATAATAATTAAAATAATCAAAATAATTAAAATAATAATAATAATTAAAATAATTAAAATGATTTAAATAATAAGAATAATTAAAATAATTAAAATAATAATAATAATTAAAATAATTAAAATAATAATAATAATTAAAATAATTAAAATAATAATAATAATTAAAATAATTAAAATAATTAAAGATTACGTACCACAATTCGAACCATTTCATCATATTTATGCTGCACCTATCAGTAGTTAAATGATAATGATTTATAAATAATAATTTATTAATTATAATAAATTATTGCATAAATAATAATAAGTAAGAATAATAATAATTATTATAAAACTGAAGAACTCAGGTCAGAATCGAAAAGCTACAAGAAAATAAAATGAAGTAAAATAAATAAATATAAATAAATTAAATAAATAAAATAAATTAAATAAATTAAATAAATAAATCGGTGAAAATAAATAATTTAAACAAATTAAATTGAAATAAATAAATTAAATTAAATTTTAATAAATAAATCGGTGAAAATAAATAATTTAAACAAATTAAATTGAAATAAATAAATTAAAATAAATTAAATTAAAATAAATAAAATATAATAAAATAAACAAGAAAACAATGATTCCGGAAAAAAAATCTAAAATTAAAACTATCCCTGGAATTTCAAAATATTTTTATTGGGAATGGCCTATTGAAGCACCTTTAGCAGGTTATCTCTCTCTCTCTCTCTCTCAGAGAAAGAGAGAGAGGTTACATTCAAGCAAAAGCACTTCCATATATTAGTTCTTGGATCCAATTTTCTCCAGCTATAATTTCTAATTTATGTAATGATTCAATTGAATAACCACAGCCCATGTTATCAACACATACGCAAGCATTTTTCAAAATGGACGATGATCTGAATGGTATATATATAATATTATAATGTTATATTATTTTATTATTTTTTTATTTTTGCAACATACTAATATTTTATAAATTATAGTTGATATTAATATGCAGGTAAAAATTATTTATTACAATAACTAATTAATATTACTTATTTTTCAATTAAATAAAAAATAATTAATTTGATAAATAGTATTATATAATCATATGCATATCATCTATTTTATTTATTTATAAGTGGTGTGGTTAAATTTTATAGAATAATTAATATGATTTATATATTTTTTTATTTTATTTATAAGCAGCACATTCTTCTATACCACAGTATTTTATTTAATATTTTATTTTTTTATAATATTATTGTATTTTCTTGATGCAAGTTAAATTTTTATAATCTATATATATTTTTATTTACATGAACAAATTATTATAAAGAAAATTGGATTTATTGCTTTATTTTTTAATTATTTATTACTTAAGCACAAAAATTAAAATTTGTATATAATATTATAATTTATTATTGTTGTTGTTATGTGAATCAATAATACCATTTATGTTGTCTCCATTACCGCCGGTTATTATACTGTTATTATTACTCACACCATTATTCATGCCACTATATCCATATATTATTACATTAATTATTGTTATTATTCGAAAATAAAATATTTCCATTTCCATGCCATGAATGCAATTGGAGGAGTGAGTGGGACATAAGTTGGATATTTCTGAGTTACTTTATTTTAAAATGCATGATAATTTATGAAATGATTATTGGATTAGATTATTATATCATTATTATATTAGATTAGATTATTATTATACCATTATTTTTAGATTAGATAATTATTATTTGTAATTATTAAAATTAATGTGATTATTTTGTTTTAACGATAACGAATCGAACATACAAAGAATAATAATTCACCTATTCACCTTTTTGGCAGGATAACCTTTAGCATTTTTTTCTTTTTCTCTTAGTGAAAGAGAAATACGGTCATTGGTGGGTTCAAGTCAATTATATTATTATTATTAATTTATTATTATTCTCGACAATAAGGATAGTCGATAATCAATAAAATACTTAATTCGATTATAATGTATTTTTTGTTTTTTTTCAGAAGCATAAAAAAATAAACGATATATTGGCACATTTGTCGTATATGGCATGAATTCCAAAATAAGATTCCAAATTCAAATTCCTATTTAAAAAAAAATTAATTGCGGAAATCCGTATTAATATCACCTCAATTATATAATAATGTTAAATCCATTAACGTCTTCCGTATACATTATGTTGTTCCATTGTACAATCCGAATGACTAGATTTAAATTATTAATGAATAATATAATCCAAATGTGGTATTAAATTTATCTAATTAATACAATAATATTAAATTGTGGTAATTAAAAAAAATAAAGTAATTATATGACAAACACTTAAAAATTATTCAGTTTCTGCAAATCGTTTACAATACTTCAAACATCTAAAGATTAATTTTATAGAAAAAATGGTGGATAAATGTTTTCATATATCTAATTTCACTAGTTAGAGAAAACTAATTAAGTCAAAACTGCTGTGGAAATTTTGGAGTTTTGTATTATTAAAATTTATGAAAATTCTTGTGGACGTTTTGAATTTAAATGTAATAACTCAATGAATATCGACGTTATAAGAATGAGAATGAAACACATACCATCCATCATACAGCCACGAACAAGGCCTTTCCATCTATTATTGAAAATCATGAGAAAATTCAAAAAAACATGTAATAATGCTGGTCTCGAATTTCTCTAAAACAATATTTAATATTAGGGTATTGTTAAATATCACCGCAGGTGATTGTCACTTCTAGGCAAAATTTCATAATTCCTTGATCAACCCCCCTAACTTTGTCCTCGTAAATTTTATTTTGCTCTGAGGTAATGATCACGGTGACAATTCAAAAATTTTGCTGAATATTATAACCTTTAAATTGGCCTATATTAATGCTAACCTGTTTTAATCTGCTGATCAATTCGAATGTAAGATAATTGATCGCTAATGCGTATATTGATTATGTTGATTGTATTGTGGCGGTCTGCCCAGAACACATGTAAACTACGTATAATACGCATATATATTGCATGTAATATATTATATGTAGTTTACATGCTGTTTACATGCGGTTTACATGAATACTATGAATAAAATAATTTCCTAATGTATTAGAATGTAACGTCTTTTCAAAAAATGTTTTATGCTTTCTAGTTGAGATTAAAAATGAAATTGGCACTGGTAATTGTGATCTGACTGTTCAGGCTGGAGCTTTTTTTGCAAAATATTATACCCAAAAGACATATGGGGAAATGCTCAAATTGTGCAATTGGCCGTCTTTTATCTTATGTTTAGCTGGACTGTAGGTGTGTGTTTTAGGAGCAGTATAGTTGAAAAACCTATTATAGATCCCTTGACGGACTTCATACCTCTTATTCCTACAATTAATCTAGCTCATGCAGAATGAGTGGCATGACTTTGCGCTTGGGAGTCAATAGGTTAAAGAAGTATTATGTATTGTTAAATATACTTACAAATCGACAAAATTCACAACGATTTTTTCCCTATCCGAATCAATACAAACATCAAGATACAACTGTAGAATTTACATATAAAGGAAAACTTGATGACTACAAACTTCTTTGGAAAGCCACAACAAAAGATGGGCGGAAAATTATTGTTAAATTTGCGTGGCAGTATAATCAACGGGCACACAAACTATTGTGGCGAAGTAAATTGGTAATCAGGTGAAATGTCACGGGGGATGATATTCTGTGACACTAGATGAACTTTCAGGTAATTGTCATCCTTGTACGAGGATGAAGGATGAAAAATGTTGTGCGAGGATGAAGGATACCATACGAGGATGAAGGATATCGTGCGAGGATGAAGGATGATGCACAAAGGATGAAGTATGAAGTACAAAGATGAAGTGTAAACAAAAGAGAAAGTATAAATACGACTGTTGTCGCGAGTAAGTTTCAGTAGTTAGTCAGTTACAAGTTAGTTAGAATAATCAATCACTAATTAATAATTAGAAATAATTCAGAATAATTCGAAACTCTTTAATAAATATTATATAGAAAAGTAAACTTCATTCAGGAACAGGAAAGATACGTCACGCTGTAATATTTCTGTTGTTAAATGATACTTTGCTTTTAAAACTTTATATTTTATATTTTAATAAACTTATACTTTGTGTCGTAATATTGCGAAATATTATTAAATATTGTTTGATACTGCGTTACTACTTTTACTCCACCTTACTCACTGTGCCTTCATGATTAATTTGATTATTATTTGATTATTATTATTATTTATTATATATTTATTATCTGTTTCGAGATAGGCAAGTTTAGATCAATTGATTGCTTGACCTACTGGCAGATAGAGCGTATTATTATTTGTTTGTGTGATGCAAACTGTGAGACTGATTTGAGAAATTGTTCGAAATACTCTGCACTCCTGTGACAATATGATGGTTTTAGAATATGCAAAAGATGGAAATCTTCGAGAANAACAAAAGAGAAAGTATAAATACGACTATTGTCGCAAGTAAGTTTCAGTAGTTAGTACACAGTCAGTTACAAGTTAGTGAATAAATAAACAATTAATTAATAATTAGAAATAATTCAGAATAATTCGAAACTCTTTAATAAATATTATATAGAAAAGTAAACTTCATTCAGGAACAGGAAAGATACGTCACGCTGTAATATTTCTGTTGTTAAATGATACTTTGCTTTTAAAACTTTATATTTTATATTTTAATAAACTTATACTTTGTGTCGTAATATTGCGAAATATTATTAAATATTGTTTGATACTGCGTTACTACTTTTACTCCACCTTACTCACTGTGCCTTCATGATTAATTTGATTATTATTTGATTATTATTATTATTTATTATATATTTATTATCTGTTTCGAGATAGGCAAGTTTAGATCAATTGATTGCTTGACCTACTGGCAGATAGAGCGTATTATTATTTGTTTGTGTGATGCAAACTGAGAGACTGATTTGAGAAATTGTTCGAAATACTCTGCACTCCTGTGACACTATGTAGCGAAATTGGAAAAGTGCCAAAATTACTCTACATTAACAAAGAGATTGTGGATGGTTTTTATATGGTAGTGATGGATTATGTTGAGGCTGAGTCCCTTTATAACTATAACTCGCTTAGTCATGATGAATGTGAGGCGATTTTAAGGGATGTCAAAGAAGCTATCAACAAATTGCATGAGGAAAATATTGTTTTTGCTGACCTCCGTGATTCTAACATTTTAGTTAGCAATCTCAAGGTCAGTATCAAGGAATATTAGTAAATTTCGATTGGCCCGGTAAAGAAGAAATCGAGTACTATCCATCTTTCATGAATCATAAACATATTAATTGGCCACCAGGGGCTGAAGATAGGAAGAAACTGAAACGTGAACACGATATTTATTTGTTTAAGTCATTAAAATTTAAATACTTGGGTATAAAGTTTGAATGATAAGTTAGTATTGGTTGTAAAAGGCTACGCATGATTCAATGTAATTTGTTTTTAATGAAGTACCTGCAATAATAATATAAGAATTTATTCGTTATTTTGTTTTTTTTATTTTTATTTTTCTTGAATCAATAAAGCTAGCTGATAGTTTTATTCACGGAAATTATATCTTTATTAATTATCATTACTATTATTATCTAAAATTATATTACTGTTACTTAGCCATGCCAACTCTGCTGAAAAATTATTTTTGCTGCTAATCGTAGAGGTATCTTTTTTCCGGTTTTCTTTTTCGATTTTGTCTAATGAGGCATGTTGCGGTGATTTCTGTGCCGATAAAAGGTGGCGAGCGTGGCTGTGCTGAGATCGATTTCCTCAGATATTACAGTGTACAATTTCGTAGGAGAGCGTTTCTCCCTTTTTCTTCTTTCATTAAACAAGGCGATAAATTCGACCATAGAGTTTGAGTTCCTTCGGGATGTTCAGATTTGTGGCTTTGGAAACACATTATTAAATAATTATTTTATTAATTGACAAGATTACTTGTTATATTTTTTTTTAATTTAATTAAGATAATAATAAATTTAATTTAAATAGCTAATAATTTATTTATGCAATAAATAAATAAACGTTTATTTTTTTTCGCGCGATTAATGAATAAATGCGGCATTTAGAAATTGGATCGCTAACAATTTTTAATACATTTTTTTTAATTTAATTAACTACGTAATCAGTTATTTATGCAATAAATAAATAAAATGTTCATTCTTTTTCACATGATTAATAAATAAATGCGGCATGCTATTTATTTTGTTTTTCGTTGATTAATAAATAAATGCAACGACGACAATTACGGCAGCAAGCGAATCATTTTAATGCAGGTTTTAACATGAAAAATAAAAATTTATTTTATTAAAAAATATGTTTCAAATTCACCACATCGCTCAAATTTGTTTTTATTTTTATATCAAAAAAAACGATAATATAAAATAAAATATACTGCTTATAAATAAATAAAAAAAATAGTAATATTATATAATACAATTGGCGTAAAAAAATGCACCACTTACTTGATTACTTAATTGTATAAACAATTATTAAAAATTTACATTTTTACAAACAATAAAATGTATACTATCTTAATAAAAAAAATTCGTATACATTTTTTATTTTGTAAGAGCAAATACATAACTTTTTAATATTTTGGATTTATTTTTTTTTCGCAATTCACTTTGTAAAAAATAAAAAATTTATTTAGGTCAATGAGCTTTTATTAAAAATTTTTCATCAAAGAAACACAAAGGAATAAATTGATCATCGGCAAAGTGCATCTCATAACTTTTAGGCTTGATTACAGATCCTTTTATCAAAAAAAAAATTTTAAATGATGAAAATAAAAAAAAAATAATTATTTCATTTCTCAAAAATGCAAAGATTGATTTTTCAAACTATTATAATAAAAATCTGGAATCATATCGATATCGTATAAGATGATGAAATGGTGATCATCAAAGGAACAATTGATGCAGCAGTTTGAATCAAAAAAATCCGTGAAAAAAAACAAATAATTGTTTCCATACTTTTTATTTATCAAAAGTGAAAAATACAAAAAATAAAGAAGATCATTTCCTTTTTTCCCGAAAAGAGCAATTTTCCTCAAAAAATCTCCAAACTAATTTATTATTTATTATGTAAAAGGGATTATTAATAATAAAGAGATCTCAATTTTTAGATTTTTGGAAAAAAAATCAAAAATATGGAAATCAGGGTACGTATATTTAATTTTATCTGTTAATTATTTATTTTGATTGTTTATAGTTTATTTTATTTATTTATATCAAATTATTTATCACAATGATATTTTACGATACATTATAAATATTAAGAAGATTCTAGAATTTAGAATAAATTATAATTAATTACAATTATTCCATTGTTCCTAATAAATTGCTGTTTAAGGAAAATCTTGATCAGTAAATTGTACAACGGAGGCTCTATTGTTCGAAACTCCAATTTACAGCATTGAAGTTTTAAATAATAAACTTAATGATAAAATAAAAATGTCCTTTAAATTTTTTTAACATATTATCAAAAGATTTTTCAGAACATCTTATCTATCGACAAAATAATCTAACACAATATAATTATCTGTGATAAATTCATTTATCTAAGTGTGATTTTATCACCGATGTATCTGGGTTACACCTCAGATACATCAGGGTAAATTACCGATACACTAAGTGTGATTTATTACCGATACATCAGGGTAAATCACATAATACAGTTACATTTGATTTGACATGTGATCCTTTTGTACATTAATAAATTATGCAACCGATCATATATGGTGGTTTCGTAGCCGCATTTATTATTTTAAGCACAGGCATGTAATTCAAATTCATTAAATAATTCCAAAAAAAATAATTACAACAAATATAGTTGAGAAACTCGAATTTTTTAAAAAAATTTTGCTCCAATGTCAAAATATACGGTTAAGGATACAGTGCACTCAATGTACGTTTTCACATTTTTAAACATCCTGAAATCGAGTTACATCTAATTGTACTTTCAAAAGTTAGATAATCAACAAGAAATAATAATTCTGATTTTCCATTCAATGTAAAATAACATTTTAAAAAAATTATACAAAAAGGTATTCGGAAACACAAGAGAAAGTACTATCTGTTACTTCGAATGACCCATGGGAACCTAGTAATCGAGAAATGGCCGAAATTGCTCAGGCTACCTATAATTCGTGAGTAAAATGAAAGGATACACATGTTCTATCAAGTATTTATTATTTTTTTCCCTTTCCAACTATCTTTCCTTCTTTTATTGGTGTATACGCATATAGTTACGTATTTATAGAAATTATGGAAATGATTAATAAAAGGCTAAATGATCGTGGTAAAAATTGGAGGCATGTATTTAAAGTAAGTGTATTGGAGAATATCTTATAATATCTTGATAGCATTTTTAATTTCCCTGAGTATTAATGATTTATTCAAATAAATTCTTTCTTACGTTAGGCTCTGGTACTTTTAAATTATTGTCTTCATGAGGGTTCTCCTGAGGTCGTTACATATACAAAGGAAAATATAATTATAGTAAAAGCATTACACGAGTTTCAATATCTTGATGAACAATCAAAAGATCAAGGCGCTATCGGTAAGTTGCTTTATTTTCTTTGAATATGAATCAAATAAATGATTAATTGCAGTGACTTTCTTTGTTGACTATTTTTTTTATTAACTATTTTATTGAATTATTTAAAGTTCGACAAAAAGCAAAAGAAATTACTAATTTACTACTTGATAAAAACCGTTTAAATTCCGAAAGGCGTCAACCCACGTATGAAAATTCTAGTTCTTAAGCATTGGTTTACAATAAATTTATGTTAATTATCACCAGTTTTTCATTCTATAAATATCCTAATCGTATAGTAAAAAAGATTCGCTTAAAAATGCCTTAAAAAGTCGATTTATTAAACAATTTAATTTTAACACATTTGAAAATATTACACGGATCGAAAGTGGGGGATTTGGTACAGTTTATTGTGCTTATTCAACAAGTTTAAGAAAACTTGTTGCATTAAAAAGTTTAAAAGAAAATGAAGAATCATTCTATGAAAAATTTGTGAGAGAGGTAAAAAATAAATATTTTGTTTTATTAATATATATTTTCGAGATGAAATTAAAATTTAAATAATTTAAATACAATTTTTCGGAACCACAGTTAACCAACATCCTGGCTGTAAATAACCATGATAATATTATTAACTTTTATGGAATCAGTATAGGTATTATTGATATATTATTTTAAAATAAATATTATTATCAAATTAAATTTTTATTATAAATTTAAATTTAGATCCTAAAAAGGAGACGTACTACTTGGTGTTGCAATATGCTAGAGATGGTAACTTGAGAACTTATTTACAAAACAATTTCAAAATTCTTGATTGGAAAATTAAGATTAACATGGCTAAAGATATTACAAGTGGTCTACATTGTATTCATGACGAAAATATAGTTCATAAAGATTTAGTAAGTATATACCATATATAAAATAATTATATAAATTATAATCATTAATTGTTTAAATTGCATATCTAAATTCATTTACTTTAATAGCATTCAAAGAACATTTTGGTCCATGAAGGAAGACTATTGATAACAGATTTAGGATTATCGCAACCATTAGATATCAATTCAGATTCTATGTCTGGTGGAATGATTGCATACACTGATCCTGAATATTTACGAAATCAAAAAAAATATAAAAGAAATAAACCTTCAGATATATACAGTTTGGGTTTTCTTTTTTGGGAATTATCAAGTGGAAGACCTCCATTTAGTGATATTTCTTCAAAGTTCGAAATATATAATTTGGTTACTTCCGGCANTTAACCAACATCCTGGCTGTAAATAACCATGATAATATTATTAACTTTTATGGAATCAGTATAGGTATTATTGATATATTATTTTAAAATAAATATTATTATCAAATTAAATTTTTATTATAAATTTAAATTTAGATCCTAAAAAGGAGACGTACTACTTGGTGTTGCAATATGCTAGAGATGGTAACTTGAGAACTTATTTACAAAACAATTTCAAAATTCTTGATTGGAAAATTAAGATTAACATGGCTAAAGATATTACAAGTGGTCTACATTGTATTCATGACGAAAATATAGTTCATAAAGATTTAGTAAGTATATACCATATATAAAATAATTATATAAATTATAATCATTAATTGTTTAAATTGCATATCTAAATTCATTTACTTTAATAGCATTCAAAGAACATTTTGGTCCATGAAGGAAGACTATTGATAACAGATTTAGGATTATCGCAACCATTAGATATCAATTCAGATTCTATGTCTGGTGGAATGATTGCATACACTGATCCTGAATATTTACGAAATCAAAAAAAATATAAAAGAAATAAACCTTCAGATATATACAGTTTGGGTTTTCTTTTTTGGGAATTATCAAGTGGAAGACCTCCATTTAGTGATATTTCTTCAAAGTTCGAAATATATAATTTGGTTACTTCCGGCAAAAGAGAAAAACCTATCAATGAAACACCAAATGATTACATCAACATATACTCAAGCGCGTGGAAAAGGGATCCAAATCAAAGGCCAACTATTAAAAATATTTTCGATTCTCTCAAAAATATAAATTTAGAAAATATATATAACGATTCTAATGATTATCGAGATATTCAATTAGACGCTTATATCAATAATCCATCTCAAGATTTAATGAACGTATTCAGTAAAGATTCCGTATCCATTTCTTCTTCATCTACTGCATCAAATTGGGGGGAAGTTACAGGTATTTCTTCATAATAATATTTGTTGTATGTATTATTATTTGATTTACATTTTTTAACTTCCAAGAATCACCCCCACTTCCCTATCTACTACTCTCAATTCAAATAACTATAATAACGTGACAAAAGGCAACCAAATTATAAAATATAATTATAACGATTTTAAAAATCTTAAAAATATTGGAAAAGGGACATTTGGAATGATTTACAGTGCAACATTAATGGATGAAAAGAGAACAGTGGCTTTAAAATCTGTAGTTGTTGTTACTGTAGAATTATTTTTTAACAAGGTAAATACTATTTAATAATTATCCTATACTAAAAAACTGCCAATTTGCTAAATATTTATATTTTAATTAATTTTTAGCTTAAGCAGTATTCACGTGCAAGTTCACATGAAAATATAATTAGATTCTATGGGATTTCACAAAAAGGTAAATATAAAATTGAATCTTTTAATCTTTTCACATCTAACTAATAATTGCTTTTATGAAATATTTTATATTGTATATTACATGCACTTGATATAGATTTGAAAAGCAATGAATATATACTTGTATTAGAATATGCAAATGGTGGAACCTTGCGTGACCATCTAAAATCTCATTTTGAAAAACTTAAATGGAATGATAAGTTAAATCTTGCTCAACAAATTGTCAAAGCAATTGAACATTTGCATTCAAATGATATCATTCATGGAGATCTGGTAATTTTGTAATTATTTTTCGAAAATACTATAATAAACAATTGACCTTTAATTTAATACAGTTCTGTTTTACAGAATTCAAAGAATATTCTTTTCCATGATAATACTATTAAGATTAGTGATTTTGGTATTTCTGGGCTTAGTACTGAATCTTCAAAAAATTCTCTGGGGTCAATAGAATATTTAGACCCAATTCTTCTCAAAAAGCTGGGAAAATTTAGCAAGAATAAACCTTCTGACATATATAGTATCGGAATTTTGCTATGGGAAATATCAAGTGGAAAAATTCCATATGAATCTAAATTTCAGGAGGAAATAGATTTGATATTTTATGTTTTACGGGGGAACAGAGAAGATCCGATCATTGGAACATCACAAGATTATATTAATATTTATCAAGGTTTGATTTTATTTTATTTTAATAATAATATTTCAAAATAGCTAACTATATTAATTATTTAATAGTTTGTTGGGATCAAGACCCAAATCAACGTCCAAATATTAGGAAAATATTACAATACCTCAAATTAATAAAGTGAGTACCTGGATTTTTAATTACTGAGTTCATCAAAATTTAAAATTAATTCAACATAAAATAATGCTTATTTTAAAATTATCTAATTAATATTATAGGGAGTAAGTATTTAGGTTCATAATTAGAAAAGCCAAATTTCAAACTAATTTAATATTTTTAATAAATTACAATTAATTACGTGTATTTATATCACAGGTGAGTATTTCAATGAAGTTTAAACATTTGAACTATTTTATTATCAAATATATTAACCTACTGTTTAATTCGTGATCTACAACACTTAATTTACGTATCACGAATTAATCTTTTCGAATTTTTTTCTAATTAAAAATCATTATTATTTTTATTGAAATTTAATTACCTTTTTTACATTGGCTGTTACTAAGAAGTATGGATCAATCTACTCTCGAATCTGATATTTCGGATATTGCTGAAACGACAAAGGTAGTTTCATACATATTAATTTATGAATTTGTCAATTGAGCAACCTTTTAAATTATCTGACATTATTTTACTTTTATTAGGTTTTGGAAAAAATCAATAAAGTAAAATCAACCGAATTAGCATCAAAAGCAAACCAAGAAAACCAAGAGAAAGTCACACAAGATAATTCAACAAGAATCTTTGTTGAATCAATAAAGTAAGTAAATGGATTCATAATTATTATTATAAGTTAATTCGATAACACTTTTTTATCAATTTTATCAATCATTAACTATCACCAATTACATTCAAATTACGCTACAGGTCAAATACCTTAGAAACATCTGCTATTAGTCCTGATGCAACTAAAATTGTAAAACCTTTTGTGCCATTTATTGAATCTGTAACCATCGTGATTTCGGAAATTATTGTAGTCTATGAAAATGTCCGGTATAACAAGAAGATATGCGATTCACTCATGGATCGTGTAAATGCTGCTGAGGCAGCCATCAAAACTTTTAAAAGAAGACTAACTGAAAATTTTCAATTTCACAATCAAGAATATTATAAATCATTTATTCGTTTTATTGAAATCATGAAACGAATTAAAAAATTTATGGCTGATGTATCGAACTTACACGGATACCAAAAATTCGTACATTCCGATTCATTTAAAGGTATATTTGATTCACTTGCTAAAGACTTTGATATAGTAATGACAGAATTGCATTTTATACTGGCCGTTGCTAATGATGAACGAAGAAGGATAGATCAATCTGGTCTCAAATCTGATATTGCAGATATGACTAAGGTAAATCACATCCCAATTCAGTTTTAGAATATTATAAAACTTCGCTTTTTTTTTAATCGGTTTAAATTCTTTTTCATTATTATTAGTTTTTGGAAAGAATAGGTGGTGACATAATTGACCAAAATCAAAAAATCAATATTGTTCTCCGTGAAGTGTCATTAATGAAAGAAAAATTGGATCATGCAGATAGTTCAGATAAAAATATTAAAGCGAATAAAATAGAACCAACTGATTTGAGTGATCCTCTGATGTCAAAAGCAACGGATCGCCGAGGGAAAAGTCCTCAAATTATCAAAAAAATGTATAAAAATTTCGAGGTTGCCTGCATGCCAATAGATCTTCAAAACGGTGAAAAAATTCAAGGACATCTAGCTATATTAGGAAAATTACGAGAATCGCCCAATATTATCAGATTTTATGGTCTTTCAAATACAGAAAACTTAGACGTTATGGTATTTGAATGGGCAGATTATGGCTCTCTCAGAGAATTGTATTGTAAATATGACATTGCATGGCATGTAAAAGTACAAATAGCTCTGGATATTTGCCGTGGCCTTACATTTTTACATTCTTGTGACATTCTTCATCATGATATTCGATGTGAACATATTATGGTAAGATTTAATAATTTTACTAATAAATCATTATTTAAAGATTCTAATAAGTCCTATTTGAATTTCTATTTATCTAGATGGCTACAGGCTTGATACCAAAAATTGCAAAATTAAATTATTCCCGTATGGCAAGAGGTCCAACCAGTGACATGAGGGGCGTAACAGATGCTATGCGGTGGATGGCTCCCGAGAAATTGAATGATTCTATAAACCACGTTCCTTATACTTTCAAATGCGAGATTTTCAGGTAATAATTACAGTCATGCTAATTTATTGAATTATTTGGTTTATTTCATATTGTTTCTTATATTATATATTTAGTTTTGGTATGTTACTCTGGGAACTTGTTTTCGAAAAAATTCCATACGAAAAATGGGATATATTGAAGATTAAAAAACATGTATTGGCTGGTAAAAGAGAAAAAATCACATTTGGAAAGGCTGAACCAGATGTCAAAAGGCTTCAAAAAGACTTGGCGAAAATAATTGTGTCCGGTAAGCTATTTTATTGTTGTTGCAATGTTTTATTGACTTTTTTGTTTTTAGAAAACAAAATTTTACATCGTTATATATTCTATATAAAAAGCTTGGCAAGGCGATCCAGCAATTCGAGCATCTCTTCAAAATATTTTTATGAATTTGGTTCAACTAGCTGATGAATATTGCACCGACAAAGAAACTGCTGTTAAACTTTTACCTGATAAGGAATTAGATTTAGATGGATCTTTATCTCGTGCAGTTTCCATTAGTGATTTTGGTTGTTTGGATTTACCAGACATGGACATGGATTTTAATCTTGATGAAATACCACAAATAATTTTTCTCGAGGAAGGCATTGCAGCACATAGGAAAGATGAACATGCAAAAGCTTGGAAATTTTTTTAGCGCATGCAGATTTAGATAATGCGCTNTTTTCGAAAAAATTCCATACGAAAAATTGGATATATTGAAGATTAAAAAACATGTATTGGCTGGTAAAAGAGAAAAAATCACATTTGGAAAGGCTGAACCAGATGTCAAAAGGCTTCAAAAAGACTTGGCGAAAATAATTGTGTCCGGTAAGCTATTTTATTGTTGTTGCAATGTTTTATTGACTTTTTTGTTTTTAGAAAACAAAATTTTACATCGTTATATATTCTATATAAAAAGCTTGGCAAGGCGATCCAGCAATTCGAGCATCTCTTCAAAATATTTTTATGAATTTGGTTCAACTAGCTGATGAATATTGCACCGACAAAGAAACTGCTGTTAAACTTTTACCTGATAAGGAATTAGATTTAGATGGATCTTTATCTCGTGCAGTTTCCATTAGTGATTTTGGTTGTTTGGATTTACCAGACATGGACATGGATTTTAATCTTGATGAAATACCACAAATAATTTTTCTCGAGGAAGGCATTGCAGCACATAGGAAAGATGAACATGCAAAAGCTTGGAAATTTTTTTAGCGCATGCAGATTTAGATAATGCGCTTGCAAAATATTGGAAAGGATATTACTTGTGGGAAGGAATTCAAGTTGAGAAAGATCGTAAACAAGCTTGTAAGTTGTTTAAAGAAGCAGCTGATGATGATATCGCGGATGCTCAATTACGTTATGCAATTTCATTTGCTAATAATCCACCAGTAAAATTTGATCGTGAAATCTTTTTAAAATATATGACCAAAGCTGCAGATAATAATAATCCCATTGCACAATTTCACTTGGGAGATGTGTATTTGCATGGTAATTTAAATAAAAAAAAGGATGAAGAATTGGGCAAAAAATATTTAAGATTGGCAGCTCTCAATAATCAATCTGGTGCTAAAGATCTTTTACAAAAGTTGGGGATTAATGTGTATACCGATGTTTAATTTTTAAAAAAGGCTGAAACAAATGTGTATATATGTTGTGCCTCGGATCAAAATTAGGGGATCTACAGTTTAGCAATCCGGGCGTCATTGTTTCATTCAATTCATTAAATATTATAAAAATAATAAAAACATTAAAAATTGCATTTTCTGACTTACCATTGCAACTTTTCAAAAGCAACACGCTTGTATTTTCTCATTCTCAATTTAGAGGTTTTAATTTTGAATATTTATTTGCTTGATTTTGCCTAGCAAAATTAAAGAAATATCCTCAGAAAAACAAGTTTTAGGCAAACTTAAACAAAAATTAGTAATTTTATCTGTTATTTATGGTGAATAAAAATGTATATTTAATCCCGAGATGAGATAATCAGTTGTCAAAATAAAAAACATAAAAATGTATTATTTAAAAATTTTCAGTTTTCTGCAACACGAGTAACTATGTTACTAATAGTTACGGAATTTTCAAGGCAAATTTTAATTATTTTTTTTTTTTTGGAATAATGTGAATAAAAAAAAAAAATGTTACGTTTTTTAAGCTAATTTTTTCTGTTTCAGTTAACAAACTTTCTCAGCACAAGTTTAGAAATATATACAATTAATTCGATATTAATTGTTGGTCATTTCTTTCCCTTTAAGACTCAAGATAATAAAATAAACAGGTTGGAGTAATATCTTCAATTCTCCCATTTCTTCTCCTTTAATACTCTTTTTAAGTTATAACGTTTTAGCAATAATATCATTTGATTCATTAAATTATAAAAATATTTTGGTATTTCATTCAAATAGATTTTAATAAAATATTTTACTCGTTTAATATAATTTAATATTTATNAAACTTAAACAAAAATTAGTAATTTTATCTGTTATTTATGGTGAATAAAAATGTATATTTAATCCCGAGATGAGATAATCAGTTGTCAAAATAAAAAACATAAAAATGTATTATTTAAAAATTTTCAGTTTTCTGCAACACGAGTAACTATGTTACTAATAGTTACGGAATTTTCAAGGCAAATTTTAATTATTTTTTTTTTTTTGGAATAATGTGAATAAAAAAAAAAAATGTTACGTTTTTTAAGCTAATTTTTTCTGTTTCAGTTAACAAACTTTCTCAGCACAAGTTTAGAAATATATACAATTAATTCGATATTAATTGTTGGTCATTTCTTTCCCTTTAAGACTCAAGATAATAAAATAAACAGGTTGGAGTAATATCTTCAATTCTCCCATTTCTTCTCCTTTAATACTCTTTTTAAGTTATAACGTTTTAGCAATAATATCATTTGATTCATTAAATTATAAAAATATTTTGGTATTTCATTCAAATAGATTTTAATAAAATATTTTACTCGTTTAATATAATTTAATATTTATAATTTCAAAAATAAAGTTCGATCTATAAAAGAAATTATGAAATTCAAGTGAATGAATTTATTTATGCTATTTTTATTGATATTTGTAATAAAAATAACAATAATAACAATAATGACAATAAATGTAGTAGCAATTGTGGGATATTTAGAAATAAAAGTAGTGTGATGAGTGCAACGAATATAATGAATAATGAGGATTCTTTTGATTTTTCCTTCATATTTCATCTTCTTATTCTTCTTTTTTTTTTTCCAACGGAGCCATGCTCCAATAAACTTTATTAATAAATTTATAGTTACAATGTATACATGGAAATTTATAATATATTTATTGAAACTGACTAAAAATTAACTTAAAGAAAATTTTACCGTCCGGCCCATCGTTGCCTAGATTTCTCAACCCAGGAACTGATGGCCATAACTCCATCAGAAAAAAACTTTTATTTTATATAAATTGTATCCACTATATTTGTTACTTTTAAGAAAAATATCATCAATAAAATAATCTATATTTTTTTTGTTTTTGTCTTTGTTTTTCTTTTAAATATTTTTTTTTCATCTGATTTCCCTCTTATTATATGCAAACCATCTCGATTTTGCTCTTCTTTTGTTGAATTTGTCCCTGTTCTCTTTTTCCTTTAAGCTTTATTAGTAATTCCATTTTCTATCTCCCACGTGATTACTTTCTCACAGCGATCCTTCCATATTTCTTTAAGAACATTTTGAAAATCCTCAAAAGTTTCCATTATAACTCTGACTGTCATTCTTTTATCTTTACATATTTCTGTTACTTTGTATGTGAGCAAGTCTGGAACAAAACCTTTGATAATTTCGAAAAAAGTAAGATACGGTCCATGTTTTGTGGAATGGTAATCAACTTCACCACAGTAATTTAAACATGTAATCATGTTTAATCTATTCTTTATTGTTGAGTCTTCAATATTAGGTTTATTTTGAATTATTTTTTTTCGTAAAATTACTTTAAACTTGACATGCAACTCTCTTATTGGATCCTCCTCCCCTCCTCTTTTGCAAGTAAATACATGCAAATTGTCTTCTTCTGCATGACTGCAAAATATGCATTCTGAATCTTCATATAAATTTGGTTGGTGTAAATGTCTTTTTGTCATAGTTGGCAATTGGATGTTTTGTTTTAAAAGTAAGATCCCAATCAACTTTTTTATTTTTATCACTAACCATGAAGTGCTTAAACCTTTCTTGAAACTTCTAGTCTATCATAGTTTTTACCCTATGTATCTCTTTTGCTGCTTCTTTTATAGGTATTTCTAATAAGGATGAGTTCCACATTGATATAAAATTTCTATTTTTTATGTTTTTGTAATTTAATGTAATTGTTGTACCTTCAAATCTATCATTATAAAACCCGCAAAGTGAAGGTGGTATTTGTGCTAATGCATCAGCTATTTCATTGAATTTGTCACCTGAATGTGCCTTAACTTTATAACAGTTAACTTTTAAATCTTTTTCTTTAATAATTTCACTGATTATTTGTAAAATTACGGGATTTTTACAATGCTTCCAAATTCTTTTACCACTTTTATTTTTGATTATATTCATATTTTGTAAAGCACACATACTATCTGTATAAATATTAACTGTAGCCTTATCTAGCATCTCCAATAGGCAAGTTAAAATAGCCATAAGTTCTGCTCTAGTAGATGAAGGAAATTCTCTTATGTTGTCTCTAAACGTTAATTGTTCATAATCCTGAATTTCTGGAATAACCCAGCCAAAACCCATTATGTCTTCACATAGCCTGTTTAACAGGGACCCATCTGTGTATACTTTAATATGATTTCTTAGTTTGAGTTTATCTTTTATCATCGTTAACTCTATTAATTTACCTTTGTACCCAGATATCCACTTCTTTATATTTAATGATATATCTTCCAAAATATTACATCCTACAATTTCTTCATTTCTATGGTTTGAAGAGCCAGCTGTATTGCTTGTGACAGTTGATTCTTCTTCTATATCATTTATAATATGATCATCAATGATATTAAGTGCTTTATGTAAATCTCTAGTTTTTACCCTAATTCTGTTTTTATATTTTTAGAAAAAGTGTCTGTTGTAGATACTGTAAAATATGATACTGGAATTTCAATTTTGTCTATTTTATCGTTATTTAGTCTATACACACATAAATTATTGTTATTTTTTTCCATATTTAAAGCACATCCCTCACATGGAATTAAGACTGATGTAGGTTCCAAGTTTTTCTCCAATATGTCAAAATGTTTCATTCTATTGTGGCGAAGTAAATTGGTAATCAGGTGAAATGTCATGGGGGATGATATTCTGTGACACTAGATGAACTTTCAGGTGATTGTCATCCTTGTACGAGGATGAAGGATGAAGAATGCTGTGCGAGGATAAAGGATACTGTACGAGAATGAAGGATATCATGCGAGGATGAAGGATGACGCACAAAGGATGAAGTATGAAGTACAAGGATGAAGTGTAAACAAAAGAGAAAGTATAAATATGACTGTTGCTGGAAGTAAGTTACAAGCCAGTTAGTTACACTGGTCGAATGAACAAAAATCGGAATCCTATTAATGGCACAAATATGCATAAATCGGACATCCTATTTGTGAAAATTCATAAATCGGAAATTCCTATTTATAAATCGGAAAAAATCGACTGCCTATACTTAATAAATCTTAGCAAATTTAGCCATCAATCGGAATCCTATTAATGGCACAAATATGCATAAAGCGGACATCCTATTTGTGAAAATTCATAAATCGGAAATTCCTATTTATAAATCGGAAAAAATCGACTGCCTATACTTAATAAATCTTAGCAAATTTAGCCATCAATCAGAATCCTATTCATGGTAAAACCGTCCTATTTTTTTCCATTCGACCAGTGTTAGTGGATAAACAGTTAATTAATTAGAAATAATTCAGAATAATTTGAAACTCTTTAATAAATATTATATAGAAAAATAAACTTCATTCAGGAACAGGAAAGATACGTCATGCTGTAATATTTCTGTTGTTAAATGATACTTTACTTTTAAAACTTTATATTTTATATTTTAATAAACTTATACATTGTGTCGTAATATTGCAAAATATTATTAAATATTGTTTGATACTGCGTTACTACTTTTACTCCATCTTACTCACTGTGCCTTCATGATTAATTTGATTATTATTTGATTATTATTATTATTTATTATATATTTATTATCTGTTTCGAGATAGGCAAGTTTAGATCAATTGATTGCTTGACCTACTGACAGATAGAGCGTATTATTATTTGTTTGTGTGATGCAAACTGAGAGACTGATTTAAGAAATTGTTCGAAATACTCTGCACTCCTGTGACACTATTAGTATTATATTTTTCACCTTTCTTCTTTTTTTTTATTTCTCTACCTATTATTAATTTGTTGTCATCTCTATGTGCTATCCAAGTGTGTGTTGATGATGCATTCTTTTTTTGTAATTATTAAATACATTTATATTATGTTTATATAAGTTTTCTAACTTCTAATTTCATTTAAAATTACAATTTTATTCTGCATAATTTGTGTATACCATTTTGGAGGCCTTCCTCTTTTTGGGCATATTGTATGTATATGTTGCCAATCTAATATATTTTCCAACTCTAAATTCATTATCTGTTCAACAAACAATAACCATTTTCTCTCAACCCCTTTTTTTGACGATTTACTTGTTTTGTATCTTCCCATAAACTCTGTATTGAGTATTTTCAAATATTGACTTCCTGTTACTGTAGAATTCCATATGATTGATTTTTCTTTAGCTTTTTTTATTATCATTGCACTCAGATTAAAATTATCCCTAACATTAAATTTTGTTTTTTTACAAAACAATGATTTATCTATCCATAAGTAATTTTGAAATTGTTGTAATCTAATTTCTGTAGATTGGCCTAATGTATCTTTTCTATTTATTCTATTACTTAAGTTTTCTACATGTAATTGAAGTTGTCTATCCTCAATATCAAATATATTATATCCTTCTTTAAGAAAAAATAGACTATCAATAGCTGTTTGAGCAAAACTTGTTTTATGTTTAACCGTTCTTAAACATTGAGAATTAATTTTTTTACACATATTCTCATTTAGATACAAATTATTTAATAAGTATTCTATTGCTGGAAATAACACATGATTTATTATATATCTTGCACCTTTATCTGTTACTTTTCCAAGTCTAATTATTTTGCATATGTTTTTTGTTTTTTCTTCAATAAGTGTTTTTTGATAGTTTTTTTTTCCATCTGCCGATATCCATACACCTAATATCCTTACATACTCATATTTTTTTTGCAACTATTTTTTCCCCTATGAATTTTATTGAATTCTCCTTGTTTTTATTTTCTTTATAAAAAACTTTTTCTACCCTTTGTTTTTCTTGCTTTTAATTAAGACAAAATAATGTCACAGGAGTGCAGAGTATTTCAAACAATTTCTCAAATCAGTCTCACAGTTTGCATCATACAAACAAATAATAATACGCTCTATCTGCCAGTAGGTCAAGCAATCAATCGATTTAAACTGGCCTATCTCGAAACAGATAATAAATATATAATAAATAATAAGAATTAAATAATAATCAAATTAATCATGAAGGCACAGTGAGTAAGGTGGAGTAAAAGTAGTAATGCAGTATCAAACAATATTTAATAATATTTCGCAATATTATGACACAAAATATAAGTTTATTAAAATATAAAATATAAAGTTTTTAAAAGTAAAGTATCATTCAACAACAGAAATATTACAGTGTGACATATCTTTCCTGTTCCTGAAGGAAGTTTACTTTTCTATTTAATATTTATTAAAGTATTTCAAATTATTCTGAATTATTTCTAATTATTAATTAATTAAATTAACCGAACTGTAATTAACTGTTATTAACTATGACTATCTCTAGCTAACTGTAATTCACTACTGAAACTTACTCTCGACAACAGTCATATTTATATTTTCTCTTTTGTCTACACTTCATCCTTCATCCTTTGTACTTCATCCTTCATCCTCGTATGGTATCCTTCATCCTCGCACAACATTTTTCATCCTTCATCCTCGTACAAGGATGACAAT
>PQFF01000154.1:70432-103348 GCA_003547095.1 Diversispora epigaea
CAGTTTGCATCACACAAACAAATAATAATACGCTCTATCTGCCAGTAGGTCAAGCAATCAATTGATCTAAACTTGCCTATCTCGAAACAGATAATAAATATATAATAAATAATAATAATAATCAAATAATAATCAAATTAATCATGAAGGCACAGTGAGTAAGGTGGAGTAAAAGTAGTAATGCAGTATCAAACAATATTTAATAATATTTCGCAATATTATGACACAAAATATAAGTTTATTAAAATATAAAATATAAAGTTTTTAAAAGTAAAGTATCATTCAACAACAGAAATATTACAGTGTGACATATCTTTCCTGTTCCTGAAGGAAGTTTACTTTTCTATTTAATATTTATTAAAGTATTTCAAATTATTCTGAATTATTTCTAATTATTAATTAATTAAATTAACCGAACTGTAATTAACTGTTATTAACTATGACTATCTCTAGCTAACTGTAATTCACTACTGAAACTTACTCTCGACAACAGTCATATTTATATTTTCTCTTTTGTCTACACTTCATCCTTCATCCTTTGTACTTCATCCTTCATCCTCGTATGGTATCCTTCATCCTCATACAAAGATGACAATCACCTGAAAGTTCATCTAGTATCACAAAAATATCATCCCCCATGACATTTCACCTGATTACCAATTTGCAATGCCACAATAAGTGTGATTTTCTGTATTTACTCTTATACCCGTAATCATGAAAAATTCCTCTACCTTTTTCAATATTTTTTTTAGATGTTTTTTATTTTTTGCTATATATGTTGTAATAATATATTATTTATTTAAAACAATAACTTTCCAATTTCTGCACTTGTGTTACAATCTGAATGATTTTAAATACAACACTTTCAACTAGAATTATTTCAATTCCTTTGTAATCCAATATTATAACCAATAAAAATGTACTAGAAATTTCATCACAGATTGATAAAAAAGAAATTTCATATATTGAAAATGATTCATATGAATTTAAATTAATTGTTAAAGAATCTAGAGATGGGTTTTACGTTACTAGAAAAACAGGAACTGTTATAAGTCTGGAGCTAAATTATTCAATTAATATACTGAAAATATTAATCAATAATGATATGTAGTCATGTGGGTGAACATAATCTACCCCAGTATCACCAACAGATTTTTCACCCTATGTGATATTTCTAATTTTGTTGAATTTAATTGGGGACAATCTTAACCTGGACCAGGAGGTCTAAGATTTTATCCTGGACCAGGGGTCTAGGATTTTATCTTGGACAGGGGGTTCAAAATATTATCTTAGATCCCCTATTGTTTATATAGCTATTGTTTACTTAGTTATTATTTACCTAATAAATCTTATTTATAAGAATATAATATGTTTCTTTGATAACTTGTTTTACTTCTTTACTTAATTATTAATATGTCTAATATTTCTAATATTGAGCCTAAAGAAGGTGATTTTTATACTTCCCATAATAATTTTGTTGAAGCAGTTAAAGAATATGCAAAGAAAAAAGAGTTTCAAGTTTGTTTAGGAAAAGTAGAAAAAAATGCAGTAGGAATTATTCATAAAAGAACTATATTATGTAATCAGGAAGGTGATCCAGAAAAAATATCTATTAGTGCTAATATTAGAAATAGAGCATCACAACATTGTAACTGTAAATTTTTAGTTCGCGCTGTTAACCCTATTTTTATTCTTTTATTTTATTATTATTATTTTATATTTTATATTATTTTATTACTTTATTACATAGTTATTATTATTATTTATATATATTATTCACTGGTCGAATGGAAAAAAATAGGACGGTTTTATCATGAATAGGATTCCGATTGATGGCTAAATTTGCTAAGATTTATTAAGTATAGGCAGTCGATTTTTTCCGATTTATGAATTTTCACAAATAGGATGTCCGATTTATGCATATTTCCGCCATCAATAGGATTCTGATTTTTGTTCATTCGACCAGTGATTTTTAGTATAGTCATTATTTCGATATTTGTATTACATTTAGAGTTTTTATTGTTTATGTAAATTCTAAAGTAGATCTTATGTAATGTGTAACATTACACGATAAGAGGTTTTACCCCGATCAAATCGCTAAAACCTCTGGTAAAAACTGTAAAAATAATTGAGTGTCCTTATCCTAGACCCCGGGTTCAAAAACTTAAATATGATTGGTTGTTGATGTCTTATCTCCATTGATCAATCTTCATTGTTTGAATACAAAAATGACATCCTTCCAAAGAATGTAACGACTTTAGACCCAGAAAAAACTTTGTACCAAAAAAAAGAAGTGTTCCATCCTTCGGATCCATATCCAAAAGACCCTTTTGACTTAAAATCTTTAACACAAGGTGACTCTTTCTTGGATGTTAAAGAATTGGTGGAGAATTTGTATTTATTTTTAACACACGATAGTGTACAATACTACTACCCTTTTTTTCTTTAATTAATTAGAAATATTAGGCATTATAATGGGGTAGATCTGACTATCTCACTTTTTTTTAAATTAGTGGCAAGGTATATGTACTTGGCTTTTGAAAGATGGGTTGGTTCGTGGTGGTTTGTTCTGAAGAAAAATTAAGCTTTAGATTTATGTGCATATGTCAATGTAACAAAAGTTAGTATATACACAACGGAATGGTACAAATGATGAGTAAATAATATTATACTGTACGTATTCAGCATTTTAACTACCTTAATTTGTTTTTTTAATTTATATGTAAGAGCATTTAATTCTAATAAAATTATTCTATTAAAAAATTATACATTCTTTGAACCTTTTTTTAATCAAAAAAAATGTATTTGGAAATTATCGGATATTTCTAAAGTTACTTCTTATGAATTATATACATTAATGACTTTATAGAGTTAAATTCTCAAAAGTAGAGTTAGAACTAGTGCTTTAGTTAAAGTAATTGTTCCTTTGAACTTCAAATTTCCTGCTAAAGTGTTATTGAAAGCACCTGCGAATGACTTTGTTGTAATGNTTTAGATCAAATTGGTCTTTTTATTTTTTCACAGTAAAGAAATCATAGTATATTAATCAAATAAAATAAAATATCTAAATTCAAGTTCCCGCGAAAAGAAGGTTGCAGATATTATAAAATCTTGTAGTTTATCCTAAATAGTCTTCTTTATAATCAAATCAAATAAAGCAAGCTATTAACAAAAATTTTAAAAAATGGTTTCGCAAACTTGAATTTTTTTAATAAAGCAATTTCACAATCTTAAATAATTTAAATTTTTTTTAATAAAATAATTTTGCGATCTTAAATTTTGTAAAAAAAAATTAACGGAAATTTATTGATTCTTTAATAAAGTTTTTTATTCAATATTTCAAAAATTAAGATACATTATTTTAAAAAGTAAAAAATAAAAGCTATAAAATTATTCTGCATTTACATAATCTCCAAAAACACTACTATCCTCCATGATTTTTTTTGCTTCTTCGAGTGTAATACCACCCATATCCTGAGAAATTAAACATAATGCAGTCTCAGGAACAAGAATTTCTAATACATAATCAACAGGAGTTTTAGGATAACTTAATGAATTTGTCAATATTTTGGTGTAAAGAAAAAGATCACTAAGTATTTCAGTTATAATATTCATTCCTCGAGTTCCATAATATCCTGGCTTTAAATTAATTTAAAGTTAGTAAAATAATAATTTTAAATTAATAAATAAGATTTCACATATTTGAATACATACCTTTAAAGATTCAAACCGACCCATTATCATCATAGGAGTGTTTGCCTTTCTTTGACCAACTTGATTACAAATTTCAATAGCGAAATCTCAATAATAACTATCTATTTTCTTATTTATTATATTTAGAAGTTCATCTTTTATTTGAACTATTCTAGATTCTAATTGATTAAAATCAATTTCTATTGGATAACCTTTTTGAATTCCATCAGGAACAACTGTTGTTTTCATAAGATAAACTTCGCAAAACGTTTCACGATCTTCATTTGTCGGTTTACCTATAAATATGATATTTGAATTAGTTTCTTTTTTAATTCATAATAATTTATTTATACAATCTTACCATTTTGATTTCCGATTTTTCTTAATAAAACTTTAATTTTTTCTGGTAACGGATTTGGTAAAATATCTGTACAAAAAGGGCACTGTTTTTCTATTTCTTAAAAAATAAAAAAATTTTAATTTAAAATAAAAAAAATTTACAAAGAATTTACAAAGAATTTACGTGTAAATTGTTTTTTATTGTTAATTTCTATATTCAGATTTTGAGAATTTGTTGAAAGGTCTAGTGGAACATTCTCTTTATTACTTGTAGAACGTTTTTTTGTAGGTTTTGTATTTTCAATTCCATTTTTAATTCTTTTGTTTGAAGGTCATCCTAAATAAATAAATTTATATTAATAATTAATAATAAATTATAATATAAATAAAAATTAAAATTCTTAATCAACCTTTATCTTTAGATTTTATAGTTGAAAGATTTTTTATTTGTTTTGTTTGTTCTTTATTTTGTATTTCTTGATCTTTTTGCAATATATTTGTAATTTCTTCTTGTAATGTTTCATTTAATGAAATATAAAATTTTTTTGCTGTTTCTGGTTTAGTCTTGATAATTTGTCGAACTTTTTGATAGGTACGGTTGAAAAGATATTCATATTCATAATTGTTTTCTTCATTTTTTTGTGCAGCAATAGTTTGCTGAGTTGAGTTTGATAAATTATAAAATGTTTGATATAAAATTCCAAGATCATATTCATTAGGATCTTTACACCATCTTGGTAAAAATAAATATTGAGGAAGCTCTTCTAAATTAAGTTGTGAGGCAACTTTAAATATATGACGACAAATAATACCAGAAAATATAGTATAATAACAAGAACAAAAAAATTGACAATGTAAAAAATTATATGTTGTAATACGTCCAGATGATTGACTTTGAAAATGTTCTACAAGAAATGTTCACTCATCATTATTATTACTAAAAATATAATATTGTATTCAGTATTAAAATTATTTACACAAATTAAATTTAAAAAAAAATTCTTACTTTGTAATTTCATTACATTTATATGTCATTGATTCAAGTAATTGTTTTTGCGTTTTTTTTAATGCTAATTTGTTAGTAATTTAATAGCTTGTTTTTCATATGGACTTTTGGTAACTAAATTACTATTAAAATTATTTTCACAGAATTTCTTGAATTCAATATTTTCACTATTTTGTTCAAGTGCATTTTCAAAAGCTTTTAAAAATGTCGTTAAAGAAGTTGTTGCATCTAAGTAACCTTTCATAAGATTATTCATTGATTCTCCTCTCTGTGTTGTAGTCATATCAGTCATAAAAATTTTTTGATTATAACATGGTGCCCATTGTTATAAATTTTTATCCATTTTAGATAAATAATTAACTGATTCTGGAAAATCAGTTTTCAATTTATTCCATTGTATTTTAAAATCATCTTCATCATATTTGTCAAGACATACATAAAAACCTTTAATGAAACTTGCCCATTTTGATCCTAGTGTACCGCAAATATTTTTCGTAATATTTTTAAATAAATGCCATAAACATAAAGTATGTTTCGTTCCAAATGGTTGAAAAACTTGTTCTACAGCTTTATTTATAGCATAATCTTCATCTGTAAGTAGTACTTTTGGTGCATGATTGTTTACTAATTCCAAGAAAGCATTAAATGTCCAAATAAAACTATCTGTACTTTCGTTACACATAAGAGTTCCTGCGAAACATATGCTTTGTCCATAATTGTTGACACCTGTAAAAATACCAAAAGGTATATTGAATCTATTTGTTTTGTAAGTATTATCAAATACAACTATATCATAAAACTGGCAATAATTTATTTTTTGCTCTTGAAACATCCAAATAACTTGTTGTAATTCATTTGTTTCTGAATTAATTTTTATTTTATATTGAAAATTTTCATCTTCAGACTTTAATTCTTCTAATAGATTTACAAAATTATTAGCATCCAGATTTCTTTTTTCATTTGTTCCTTCTTGCTGATATATAAAATTATATAAATCATTATAAACCCATGTAACAATGTCTTTAAATTCTACTTTTAAGATTGCATGAATAATAGAAGTATTACATCCTGCACTTCTAAGAAGTAAAATTTTTTCTTTTACTTCTGGTGGAATTGTTTTTTTATTAGACATAAAACATTGCTGATTAACTGTTACCATGGTATGGTTATGTTCTAAATGTGTTGTAAGAATATATCAAAAACCATTTTCAGAATTTAAAGATGCACGAACTAAAAATTTACAATTGCAACGTTGTGATGACCTATTTCTAATATTGGAACTGATAGACGTCTTTTCAAAATCACCTTCACGACTACATAATATTGTTCTTTTTCGAATTTGTCCTGCTTTATTTTTTTCAACTTTGCTTAAACGAATTTGAAATCCATTTTTTTTTGCATATTTTTTTACTGCTTCAATAAAATTATCATGAGAATTATACACATTTCCTTCTTTAAGTTCAGTACTAGTCATGTTAAAAAGTATTACAGTAACTAGAAACTAATAGCAAAGTAAGATAAACAAATCAAAAAATCAAAAAATAAAAATAAATAAAAATAAACTACAAAACAATAGGGGGTCTATGATAAAATCCTAGACCCTCCCCCTGTCCAGGATAAAATTCTAAACCCCACTTGTCCAGGATATAATCCTAGACCTCGGGGTCTAGGTTAAGATTGTCCAAAATAATTTAGTAATCGTACCAGAAAATTATAGAAAGTCCCGGAATGTTCTTTAGATTATTAATTACAATTCGCGATACTTTAGCATTTTCTTATAAATAGAGGGTATTTTTGCCCAGATGTAAAAACAGTTCTGATTAGGATTATACTTGCACGCAAAATTATTTTGGGGCCCCGAAATTGCAATTTTGGGGAAAAAAGTCGAAATAGTTTTTCATAGAAGACGAAATTATTTTACTTAAAACCCGAAATTTTTTGACTACCCAGATATATTCTTTGATTAAAGATACATATAACTGGGTACTTTTTTTACCTCCATATATAGAATAAATTCTGCATAAATCTCAAAAAGTCGAAATACCTCAAAAATCCAAAATCAATTTTGGGAACATGTATAATTAGGATCGAGCTCAAGAAATAAAGTCTTAATAACTATTTGATAATAATTCTTAGTGAATTGTTAATTGTTAAGCATTTGTTACTTGTATTTTGTATAAAAACTCACACCTGCCTCTTTCGACATTAGAAACTGCATTAATAAAATCCTTCGTACATTTACCATCTCNTTTAGATTATTAATTACAATTCGCGATACTTTAGCATTTTCTTATAAATAGAGGGTATTTTTGCCCAGATGTAAAAACAGTTCTGATTAGGATTATACTTGCACGCAAAATTATTTTGGGGCCCCGAAATTGCAATTTTGGGGAAAAAAGTCGAAATAGTTTTTCATAGAAGACGAAATTATTTTACTTAAAACCCGAAATTTTTTGACTACCCAGATATATTCTTTGATTAAAGATACATATAACTGGGTACTTTTTTTACCTCCATATATAGAATAAATTCTGCATAAATCTCAAAAAGTCGAAATACCTCAAAAATCCAAAATCAATTTTGGGAACATGTATAATTAGGATCGAGCTCAAGAAATAAAGTCTTAATAACTATTTGATAATAATTCTTAGTGAATTGTTAATTGTTAAGCATTTGTTACTTGTATTTTGTATAAAAACTCACACCTGCCTCTTTCGACATTAGAAACTGCATTAATAAAATCCTTCGTACATTTACCATCTCAACTTTAGTATATTAATTATAGTCCTTTTATAATATATAATCCCTGCTATAATTGCTTTGCTACCCTGACTTTGGTCTCGAAAGTAATCACGGTCAACAATTTGGTGGTGACTGTAAGATCTGATTTTATTAATAGTTTAACCCCTGCAATTAGTTAAGCTTTAGTAGCTTAGTGATAGTAAATTCTTTAGTAAAATTAAGGAAATCTAGATTAATTCTAGTAGTAATAACAAAGTTTAGAAAAAACTTTTTAGTATAATTGATTCTTAGTGAATCGATTGCATTAGTTGCAATAAATTAAAAGTTACTCAAGATAATAAACCCTTTGCAAATCTGTTCCCTTTTCAGAAAATTAGTTTCCTTTTTACCTCCCCATGATCAGTCGTGAACAAATTGAACAATTGAATAGAACCATTGCCAAAATTACTGAAATCTATAATCAAAAAATTGAAGAAATAATTAATTACGCTGAAGAACAAAGAAATAACGGAGCTCCCACAATTATAGACCCCAGAAAAGTACAAGAGCTTCATCATATCAGAGTATACGTGTTGCCCAAATCCCAAATAATTTGGGATTTGGGACGCCAAAATGCACAAATTACTAGTATTTGGGATTTGGAATTTGTGATTTCGGCAAAAAATACTAATTATAATTTGGGATTTGGGATTTGGGATTTCGGCATTTGGGATTTCGGCATTTGGATTTCGAATTTGGACGGCAGGTATATATCAGAGCTCAAATAAATTGTTTAACTTGAATTAGAGATAACTGTCAACAAATCCTTTACGACTTAGAGTAGTTACAAGACAGTTATAGTCTGTTGAATTAAGTAAAAAGTGGCTCAACAACGGAATCGATCGCGATTAACCGTAAATATACCTCAAAGAAGACGTTACCTCTATCAAGAACAACAGCAACCAGTCCGACCATCTTTGAACACATTACTTTCACCTAGATCTCCACCTTTACTAGCTCAAATTCAAAGAGGAAACCTTTTCCCTGAAGGTTCAACTTTCACGCAAACAAGACCATCAACTCGTTCGAATACTCCTACCAGTTCTGACTCTCCAAGTCGATCTATAAGTCCTATAGAAAATACACGACATATACAAAGAGACTTTTTAACAGGACAAAACGATTCAGATTTTGAAATTGAATATCAACCTATAATTAATTCCCCGAGAAATAGGAATATTGAAGTAGAACCTGAAGACCAACTATTAATTAACCTTGACGGATCTGATAATAATAATAACTTAGGACTAGAAAGAGAAGAACCCAACGAGGAAGATCAAGATATCGAAGCTTACAATAACGAAAACCTATGACAATTTTTACGAATTAGAACCTGAACCACAGTTAATAGCAGAAAGAAATATGGCAACGTTCATCGCAAAACCTCTTAAATTTTCTGGAACTCCTAACAAAGACGCGCAAGAATAGCTACAAGAATTCTTGGTAGCTGCCAAAGCGAATAGATAGGATGATGACAGAAAAAGAGCTGTATTTGGTACCTATTTAAAGAAAGAACCTTGAGAATGGTACTGTGAATGGGTTAAAGATCATAATGCACATACTTGGGCTGAATTACGAGCTGCCTTCATTGAAACTCATTGTACTGATGATTGGTGTGAGCAATGGCACGAAGAACTGAGAAGCCTCAAGCAACAAAGAGGAGAAACTGTTGATGAATATTTTCATCAAGTTAGAAAATTAGCCAAACGAGTTAACCTTAATGCGACCCGTACTCTTCCTTATTTTGTACGAGGATTACTGCCCGATATAAAAGCCATTGTAAAAACACACTTCACTGGCTGATTTAGCAACAGCATATGAAAAAGTGAAGGCCTACGAACAAGGAAAAAGCGAACCTAAATGACACACAAAAAAAACTTTTAAATATGAAAGCTCAAGTGCTGAGTCTAGCGACTCAAGCGATAATGAAAAAGAAAAATATGAAAGAAGAAAAAAGGAAAAGAAGTTAAAAAAGAAACAAGAGAAAAAAGAAAAAAAGATTCCTGATACAGAATTTGATGACCTAGTCAAATGATTTGATAAATTGCAAATAAACTTTGCGCAGCAACTTGATGAGTTGTCTAGACAAGTTAGACCAAGGAATAGATTCCAAAATAGATTTCAGGAACAACCTCGTGAACAAAATAGTAATGTATATCAACCCCCCAATTAAGAGGAAAGTGTTATAATTGTGGAGAAATAGGACACTTCACGAGAGATTGCTTATCTGAAAAGAAGAAATCACAACAACCTTATAATCGAAATGTAAGTTATGTAGAACACTTTAATGATATTAGCGAAGATGAGTACGAAGCCTATGAAGTCATTAGAAATAAACCTGATACCAGGGCAAATCCTATAAGAAGATCAGGAAAAATTACAAGACAGCCAACTACTATTTTAAAACCAAATTAATCGACGCCTGTACCAAAAGTAGTAGAACCAAAAGTCCTAGTAGATTTCGAAGAAGACCCTTATACTGACCACAATTTGGATGTAGAAATAAAGAATTACGAAAACAAAAAGAAAACGAGAAGCATTCCGAAGAAGACAGTAAAAACTAAACGGCAATTCTCAGTAATTGACAAGTTGGAACCCTATGATATTTCCGAAGATATCTTACAAATGCAAGCCAGTGCAAAAATTGGTAATTGTTAAAATACCTTGAGCAAAAGAGAAACTTAACTAAAATTCTCAAACGACCTACTGCTGCAAATCTTTTAGAAACTGGCAAAGAAAAACAAATGACCACAGCCAAATACTATGTTCGAATCAAGAGAAATCCAATTGCCGTTGTGTTGGATTCCGGTGCAGCTGTTAGTATAATAACCAACAGATTGAGAAAACGATTAGGCCTTGAGATAGACAGACCTTCCAAAGTAACAGTAATCATTGCCAATGGCGATCGAGAACGAGCCTTGGGAATTATCAACTCCATAGGAATTGTTATATAAGATTTACTTGTACCTATGCAACTACAAGTATAGAGCTCCGCGTGAACCGGCTTGCAAATCCTATTATATAGTAGACTCGCAAGCCAGCTCGAGAGCCTTATAAGTAATTAGGCTCACAAGCCGGCTCGCGAGGAGCTTTATACAAGTAATTGAGTCCACTGAAGATAATCTCTTATTAGGAACTGACTTTTTCGAGAAAACACAATCTCATTGGAATTTTAAAGATTGTACTCTCAAGTTGACCTATAACAATAAAGAAACAGTTGTTGCAATAACTTATTCCGACCAATTAGTCCCCTATGTTGACTCTAAAGAAAAATATGAAAAAGAGATCCAGGACGAATTAGAATACGAACTTGAAGATGATTTGGAGGAATTAGAGTCTTACTATTCTGAACAAGTTGTTGAAGAAGATGATATTGATGAATACTATTATAGTCCTCAGCAAGACTATAAAAGGCTGAGTGAAACTTTCGAAGAAAATCCTGCTGTATTTCTTACCAATGTAATCAACTCCGAAATCAAGGAATCTTCAATCCAAAAAGGAATCTTGAACGAACAACAAGAAATTATTGTAGATGAATTATTTGCCGAACACACAAATGTCTTTGCAGAAAATATTTCAGAAGAAGGACAGACAATCGAACTTACTCAAACTCACGTTGTGGAACATGAAATCAAAACTAATACCCAACCAATCAAACAACGACCATACCGAATTGCCCAAGTGAAAATGAATTTGTAAAAGGAGAAATTGAAGCCATGCTAGAAAAAGAAATTATTCGAGAATCAAGTAGTCCATGGGCTTCTCCAATTGTAATTGTACCAAAGAAAAATAATAAGAAACGAATCTGTGTTAATTATCAAAAACTAAACAAGGAAACCGAAAAGAATGTATATTCGCTTCCAGTAATTGACGACATTCTTGACTCATTTCGAAATGCTAAATGGTTTTCCACATTAGACTTGACCTCTGGTTATTGACAAGTTGCAGTCAAAGAAGAAGATAAAAAGAAAACAGCCTTCATTACGAAACATGACCTTTTTGAGTTTAACGTTATACCCTTTGGCCTATATAATACCCCTGCAACTTTTCAATGTTTAATGGACAAAGTCCTGTTCAAATTTATTAATAAATTTTTAGTTGTGTATCTCGATGATGTAATTATATATTCAGAAACTTTTGAAGAACATGTCAAACATTTAGAAACTATATTTAAAGTTTTACGAGAAGCGAAGTTGAAACTAAATAAGGATAAATGTTCCTTTTTCCTGCCAACTATCAAATTTTTGGGTCACAAGATTACACGAGAAGGTATCTTACTTGATGAGAACAAAATAATTAAAGTTAAAAACTTTCCAATCCCGTATAACCTCTGTACACTTCGAGGATTTTTAGGTTTTGCCTCTTACAATAGGAAATTTATCAATAAGTTTTCTGATACTGCGAAACCGTTGAATAAATTACTCCAAAAAGATGTAGTATTTAATTGAACCAATGAACAACAAGAAGCCTTTGAAAAATTAAAGGAATATTTAATTACCGCCCCTATTTTGCAACATCCGAAATTTGATCAACCATTCTATTTGCATACTGACGCATCTGGATCAGGATTAGGTGCTGTATTAGCACAACGAGATGAGGAAAATAAAAGAGAATATGCTATTACATACATGAGTCGAAGTTTGAATAAAGCAGAGAAAAATTATTTCACGACCGACCTTGAATGTTTAATATGGGCCGTTGAACATTTTAAACAGTATTTTGATACCACACATTTCTTTGTAGTAACCAACCACGCAACTTTAAAGTAATTACGAACCGCAGAATTATCTGAAAAACGAGCATGTTGGATTCTTCGATTAAATTCTTATAATATAACTATTTTACATCGAGCCGGAAAAAAACATAATAATGCTGACTTTTTCTCCCGGTTAGAATATTAGTTTTGTTCCTTGTTTAAAATTTATATAATAGAAAATTTTTAAATCCGACTGTAAATTTAATTCAGTCCAGGTTGTCGGTGTCCTGACAAAAACATTATTTAAAATGGAAATCCAAGAGTATAATCATTTAAAATCTTATTTATCAACCCATACATTTTCACTACATATTACGAATATACTTGCACGCAAAATTATTTTGGGGCCCCGAAATTGCAATTTTGGGGAAAAAAGTCGAAATAGTTTTTCATAGAAGACGAAATTATTTTACTTAAAACCCGAAATTTTTTGACCACCCAGATTTATTCTTTGATTGAAGATACACATAACTGGGTACTTTTTTTACTTCCATATATAGAATGGATTCTGCATAAATTTCAAAAAGTCGAAATACCTCAAAAATCCAAAATCAATTTTGGGAACATGTATAATTACGAAACAAGAACAAAATCGAATTAAATCAAAGAGCAAATTTTACAAGTTACAAAATAATTTATTACATAAGATTGACCGACGAAAACAAACAAGAGGAAAATTAGTAAAAGTACTGCAATCGCATGAAATCGAACCAGTCCTGTTTATGTTATATAATCACCCACTAAGTGGACATTTAGAAGTCGATATTGTATTTAACAAAATATACAACTTATATTACTGGCCACAAATGTNAATTATAGAAAGTCCCGGAATGTTCTTTAGATTATTAATTACAATTCGCGATACTTTAGCATTTTCTTATAAATAGAGGGTATTTTTGCCCAGATGTAAAAACAGTTCTGATTAGGATTATACTTGCACGCAAAATTATTTTGGGGCCCCGAAATTGCAATTTTGGGGAAAAAAGTCGAAATAGTTTTTCATAGAAGACGAAATTATTTTACTTAAAACCCGAAATTTTTTGACCACCCAGATTTATTCTTTGATTGAAGATACACATAACTGGGTACTTTTTTTACTTCCATATATAGAATGGATTCTGCATAAATTTCAAAAAGTCGAAATACCTCAAAAATCCAAAATCAATTTTGGGAACATGTATAATTACGAAACAAGAACAAAATCGAATTAAATCAAAGAGCAAATTTTACAAGTTACAAAATAATTTATTACATAAGATTGACCGACGAAAACAAACAAGAGGAAAATTAGTAAAAGTACTGCAATCGCATGAAATCGAACCAGTCCTGTTTATGTTATATAATCACCCACTAAGTGGACATTTAGAAGTCGATATTGTATTTAACAAAATATACAACTTATATTACTGGCCACAAATGTATAAAAAAGTAAAAGAATATATCAACGCTTGTGACATGTGCCAAAAATGAAATAGAAGAAACCTTGAACCACTGCAACCTATACCAGTAGGAGATCCTTTTCATAGAGTTGGTATAGATATTGTAGACCCTTACCCATAACACAAAAAGGAATAAATATATAGTAGTTGCTACTGAATATTTAACCAAATGATCTGAAGCACGAGCTATCCCGGAAGTTACAGCTCGACAAGTAGCAGATTTTATCTACGATGACATCATTTGTAGACACGGTTGTCCCCATATTATTTTAACCGATAGAGGAACTCATTTTAAGAATCAATTAATTGAAAACTTGTTAAAGAAGTTTCAAATTAAGCATTTGTATTCTACTCCTTATCATCCAAAGACCAATGGATTAACTGAGAGATTTAATAGAACATTAGTAGATTCTTTAGCTAAAGTATCAGAAGATGTCACTGATTGGGACAAACATATTTCTTCCATCCTATTTGCCTACAGAACTGCAAAACAAGCGACTACAAAAATAGAACCGTTTTACTTAGTATATGGAAAAGCTGCACAATTTTCTATGAAAGAAGGTCTTGAATTAATAGAGAATAACCTGTTAACTCGATTGTTCACCCTTGTCGATGATTTATCAAAAGTACGAGGACAAACTCAAATTCGTATAACAAAACAACAACATAAACAAAAAGAGTATCATGATCGTTGAATAAAAAGTATAAAAAAGTATCAAATTGGAGATAAAGTTTTGATGTATGAAGCTACCAAACAGACCAGTCATACAGGAAAATTAGAGCCAAAATGGAAAAGTCCTTACTATATCCATGATAAACTAAGAACTTTAAAAGGGAAAGTGGTATTAACACCAATTAATAGATCACTGTTAAAATTGTATCACGAATTAAATTGGGAATCCCAAATAGTAATTACTCTGTGATCAATGGTAACACCGTTATCGGCGTAAATACAATTAAAAACTATAAAAATAGGTTTTATTTTAACAGTTAAACATTAAAAGAACTATGGCATTTTTACAAAACCTCCAACAGAAGTTAACTGAATTGTACCAAAATTTTCCTGGTGAAATTAGTGAAGTTAATGTCCAATTAAAACCTGATGGTTATCTTATTAGAACCTCTGAACAAACCATTAGTGTCTCCACTGAAAATATCAAGAAAAAAAATTTCAATCCTTACCTTCTTGACTTATTCAATGCTGATTTAGATTTTGATTTTGGATTATATGCTGAAATTGACTTGAAGAAATTATTGGAGTATTCTGATAATGTCAATAATCCAAATGGGAAAAGACTACTCACATACTCTTTACTTGAGACCAGGATTAGTCAATTACAACTAAATATTACAAAGAAGGAACTTCAAGTCCAATTGACAAAAAATAGTACTCAAAACGTTATACGACTCAGAACAATTTCCAAATGAGCTCATAGATTATTAAAAGAAATAGATGAATTGCCAATTAGATTAACAGAAAAAGTAACTCCACAATGATTATTCCGCTTAACGAAAAAAAAATTTGAAGAATTTATTCAGAAATGTAGTCACATGAGTAAACTCGAAAGTCATTTCGTAGGAACTCAAAGCTAAAAGGGAAAGAATTGTTAACCCTATTTTTATTCTTTTATTTTATTATTATTATTTTATATTTTATATTATTTTATTACTTTATTACATAGTTATTATTATTATTTATATATATTATTTTTAGTATAGTCATTATTTCGATATTTGTATTACATTTAGAGTTTTTATTATTTATATAAATTCCAAAGTAGATCCTATGTAATGTGTAACATTACGCGATAAGAGGTTTTACCCCGATCAAACTGCTAAAACCTCTGGTAAAATCTGTAAAAATAATTTAATAATCGTACTGGAAAATTATAGAAAGTCCCAAAATGTTCTTTAGATTATTAATTACAATTCGTAATACTTTAGCATTTTCTTATAAATAGAAGGTATTTTTGCCCAGATGTAAAAACAGTTCTGATTAGGATCGAGCTCAAGAAATAAAGTCTTAGTGACTATTTGATAATAATTCTTAGTGAATTGTTAATTGTTAAATATTTGTTGCTTGTATTTTGTATAAAAACTCACACCTGCCTCTTTCAACATTAGAAACTGCATTAATAAAATCCTTCGTATATTTACCATCTCAACTTTAGTATATTAATTATAGTCCTTTTATAATATATAATCCCTGCTATAGTTGCTTTGCTACCCTGACTTTGGTCTCGAAGGTAGTCACAGTTATACTTGCATGCTAAATTATTTTGGGGCCCCGAAATTGCAATTTTGGGGAAAAAAGTCGAAATAGTTTTTCATAGAAGACGAAATTATTTTACTTAAAACTTGAAATTTTTTGATCACCCAGATTTATTCTTTGATTGAAGATACACATGACTAGGTACTTTTTTTACTTTCATATATAAAATGGATTCTGCATAAATCTCAAAAAGTCAAAATACCACAAAAATCCAAAATCAATTTTGGGAACATGTATAGTCATGGTCAACAGTGCCTCTTTTAATACTAAAAATGGTCTTTGGTACATTATCGTAACACATTTAGAACACAATCATACAATGGTAACAGAAAATTATAAACATTTTATGTCCAATGAAAGATCAATTCTATTGGAAGTACAAGAAAAGATTTTACTTTTACATTATGCAAGATGCAATCCATCTGTTATTAATTCAATTTTAAAAGAAGAATTTAAAGGAATTGTTATATGGGTTTACAATAATTTATATAATTTTATATATCAACAAGAAGAAACAAATGAAAAAAAAATTATGGATGCTAGTAATTTTGTAAAAATATTAGAAGAACTAAAAACAGAAGATGAAAAATTTCAATATAATATAAAAATTAATGCAGAAACAAACGAATTTCAACAAGCAATATGGATGTTTCTTGAACAATGGATAAATTATTGTAGATTTAATGACGTAGTTGTCTTTGATAATACTTATAAAACTAATCAGTTTAATATGCCTTTTGGTATTTTTACAGGTGTTAATAATTATGAACAAAGTATATGTTTTGCTGGTACTCTAATGCACAATGAGAGTATAGATAGTTTCAAATGGACATTTAATACATTTTTGGAATTAGTAAATAATTATGCACCAAAGGTACTTCTTACAGACGAAAATTATGCTATTAATAAAGCTATAGAACAGGTTTTTCAACCATTTGAAACAAAACATGCTCTGTGTTTATGGCATCTTTTTAAAAATATAACAAAAAATATTTGCGGAACATTAGGTTCTAAATGGGCAGAGTTTATTAGACATTTTTACAAATGTTTAGACTATACTTGCACGTAAAATTATTTTGGGGTCCCGAAATTGCAATTTCGGGACCCCAAAATAATTTTGCGTACAAGTATAGTTTAGACAAGTATGATGAAGATGATTTTAAAGAACAATAGGAAAAATTAAAAACTAATTTTCCAGAATCAAAAAATTATTTATCTAAAATGGATAAAAATATACAACAATAGGCTCCATGTTATAATAATTATGGCAGATATGACAACAACTCAAAGAGGTGAATCCATGAACAATCTCATGAAAGGTTATTTGAATGCAACAACTTCTTTGCATATGGGCTGATTGCGAAAGTTTTAAAATTTTAGATCAGGTGATATCCTCTCAGCCAATTATAATTTTATTTATTTTTTTGAAAAAATTTAAAAATCAAAAAAATCTCAATATTTTATTAAGGAAACTACTTCTCAACTCCTAAATAAAAATATTCAGCACAAAATTTTATATATATTTGTAATTTTTAAAAATATTTTATTAAGTAAATAAGAGTTTAAATATAAGTAGACCTGTTATTAAGTACTTGTCAACCCATCAAACCTGACCCTAACCCATCAACCCAACTCTCTTACCCTGTGGAAATTTGTTTTATTTCTTTCTAAAAGGTTTAATAATGTTATTTTATCTTATTTTTTCTTTTATTTTATTTACTTTACTCCAAAAGAACAACTTTACTTAGTAGTCGGGTAAATAAAAAAAATTTTTGTGTAACAGATTATCAGTCAATTTTTATAATCAGCCGATATGGTCAGTATTTTTAAAAGCTTTTGAAAATGCACTTGAAAGTATTAGTGAAAATATTGAATACATAAAATATCGGGAAAATAATTTTAATATTAATATAATAATTATACGTCCTTTTAAAAACAAGCGTCAGAATTTTTAACAAATTATGCATTTTTAAAAACAAGAAAACAATTACTTGAATCAATGACATATACATGTCAGGAAAATATAAGGTAAAATTAATTTTCTTTTTTGAAAAAAATTTAAAATATTTTAATTAATTTATTTTTTTTAATAAAACGGTTTCAAAGTCAATCACCTGGTCGTACTACTATATATAATACTCAACATCAATTTTCGTGTTCCTGCAATTATACAACATTTTCTAAAATTATTTGTCGTCATATATTTAAAGTTGCTTCACAACTTAATTTAGAGAAACTTTCTCAAAATTTATTTTTAAAAAGATGGTGTAAAGATCTTAATGAATTTAATCTTGGAATTTTGTATAATACTTTTTATAATTCTACAAATTCAATATTATATGATTCAACAAATTTAACTCAATAAACTTTAAATNTGTGTAACAGATTATCAGTCAATTTTTATAATCAGCCGATATGGTCAGTATTTTTAAAAGCTTTTGAAAATGCACTTGAAAGTATTAGTGAAAATATTGAATACATAAAATATCGGGAAAATAATTTTAATATTAATATAATAATTATACGTCCTTTTAAAAACAAGCGTCAGAATTTTTAACAAATTATGCATTTTTAAAAACAAGAAAACAATTACTTGAATCAATGACATATACATGTCAGGAAAATATAAGGTAAAATTAATTTTCTTTTTTGAAAAAAATTTAAAATATTTTAATTAATTTATTTTTTTTAATAAAACGGTTTCAAAGTCAATCACCTGGTCGTACTACTATATATAATACTCAACATCAATTTTCGTGTTCCTGCAATTATACAACATTTTCTAAAATTATTTGTCGTCATATATTTAAAGTTGCTTCACAACTTAATTTAGAGAAACTTTCTCAAAATTTATTTTTAAAAAGATGGTGTAAAGATCTTAATGAATTTAATCTTGGAATTTTGTATAATACTTTTTATAATTCTACAAATTCAATATTATATGATTCAACAAATTTAACTCAATAAACTTTAAATAAAAATTTAGATGATAATAATAATTATGAATACCTTTTTAATCCTACCTATCAAAAAGTTCATCAAATTATTAAAACTAAACCAAAAATAGCAAAAACTTTTTATATTTTATTAAATAAAACATTACAAGAAGAAATTGCTAATGAAATATAAAAAGTTCCTAAAGTATTAAATAATGGACAAAAGTAATTTTATATTAAAATTTTAACTATTTTTATTATTATTATAAACTAGGAAATGGTAAAACCATGCAAGTCCGGAGTGTAAGCAATTTATATTATAATATTGTAACATGTGATTGTTATCTAGTAATCATTATCTAAAATCAGACAGACACCCTGTGCATATTTACGTTTTTGATATTTTTAAATCAAAGCATCAAAAACAAAACTTTGGTATCATTTTACTTGTTTCTTATAGTGTCCTACGCTATGCTCCAGACAAATTATTAATTAATTATTTATTTATTTATAAAGGGTGACCCTTAAATAAAAGAATTAAAAATGGAATAGAAAATACAAAACATAAAAAAAAGCGTTTAATTAATAATAAAGAAAATATTCTACAAGATACAACTTGTAATTTTGTTGTAGAAAATTAGGAAAAAGAAGAAACTACAGGTACTGTATATATATATTTTTTTAAATATTTTTTTAAAATATTTTATTAAATTTTAATATATTTTATAGGAAGTCGTTGTCCTTTTTGTACAGAAAATTTACCAAGTCTGTTATCAGAAAAGATTCGAAATTTATTACACAAAATTTCAAAGCAAAATAGTAAATCTACAAGTGAAGATCGTGAAACATTTTGTGAAATTCATTATATGGAAACTACCATTGTTCCTGATGGAATTCGCAAGGATTATCCTACGGAAATAAATTTTGAATTAATAAAATCTCAAATTATTCAAATGAAAGATGAACTTCTCAATATTATTTATAAAAAAACTAGTAGTTATTTTCGTGATTTTGCATTTGAAATATGCAATACATTAGATCAAAGAAAAGCAAATACTCCTATGGCAATAATGGGAAGATTTGAAACTTTAAAGGTACAGTATATATACAAATATGCAAATTTTTATTTATTAATTTTATTAATTTTAAATTATTCTGACTTTTAAATTAATTTACAACCAGGATATTATAGAACTCGAGAAATGAGTATTATAACTGAAATACTCAACAGCCTTTTTCTTTACACTCATATATTAACAAATGAAATAAGTTATCCCAAAAGTCCAGTTGATTATATATTGGAAATTATGGTTCCTGAGACTGCATTACGTTTAATTTCTCAAGACAAAAAAGGTATTATACTTGAGGAAGCACAAAAAATTGTGGAAGATAATAGTACCTTCGGTGATTATGTTCATGAAGAATAATTTTACAGTTTTTTATTTTATTTTTATATAATTATGTAAATAATAAAATTAATCAAATAGTTAATAAATTTAAATAAATAATCTACATTTATTAAAAAATTAATATCAAATTTATCAAATTGTTAATTACATTATAAATAAATATTTTTTTTCGACTTAAAAATTTCTCGCAATAATATGTATTATGAGCCAATAATATTTAAGATCTGAACCTTAAGGGTCCATAATAATATCCTGAACTGGGGGTCCATGATAATATCCTAAACCAGGGGTCCAAGATAAGGACGCTCTTTAATTGGACCATAAGTTGACGGGTGATCAGAAATATTTCACGTGTTGTCTCTACGGGGTGATGAATGTTGGGTGACGAATATGTTTTCCACATGTAAAAAAATTCCAAGTCCCTAGGATATTTAATAAAAATTGATATTTGAAGGATGTGACATATGGTGATAAATACACTACCTCTGATAAACCCTAACCTTAACCCCTGCGTAGGGGGTGAAAAATCTGTTGGTGATACTGGGGTAGATGGTGAACATATGTTAGGTCCTGTGACTCATATTAATATTTGGCACATGAAGTCACATAGGTACAAATTTTACTGATTGCTATTATACCTGAAAATGTCTACACTCCGGACAGTATAGGGCTAGTTTGTTTTTATTGGATAATAATCAATAATAACGTAACTGGTCAAATAATATTTAAACGAATAAAAATCTAAGATTCAAATCAGGTGATTAAAGAAAATTATCTTTAGTCGAACTTTAAATTATTTAAATAATTTATATATTGGCAATAAAAATATCAAAAATATCCAAGTTTTTATAAAAGATGTTTAAAATATTACATAGAATTTAAATATGTATATACGTTTTATTACAGATTCTATAAATTTAATAAAAGTATATAATATTATTAAAACAAATATTTTTTTATATAAACTCTGGGACATGAGATTTCAAGATCTCAAATATTCAAATACTTGAAATAATTAAATACTTAAATACTTGTAATTATTATTTGAAATTTAATAAAATAGTTCAAAAGTAGTCATAAAATTTAATAAAAGTTTATATTAAAATAATAGTTTTAATAAAAAAATTTAAAAATAATTAAACATTACTTACATTACTTGTCTATATACACTGGTCGAAAATTTATAAAAACTACACCTATCGGGTACCAGATAGGTGTAATATCCGTGCCTAATATCGTACACATATCGGGTACCCGATAGGTGTAAAAAATGTTTTTTTACANGTATATAATATTATTAAAACAAATATTTTTTTATATAAACTCTGGGACATGAGATTTCAAGATCTCAAATATTCAAATACTTGAAATAATTAAATACTTAAATACTTGTAATTATTATTTGAAATTTAATAAAATAGTTCAAAAGTAGTCATAAAATTTAATAAAAGTTTATATTAAAATAATAGTTTTAATAAAAAAATTTAAAAATAATTAAACATTACTTACATTACTTGTCTATATACACTGGTCGAAAATTTATAAAAACTACACCTATCGGGTACCAGATAGGTGTAATATCCGTGCCTAATATCGTACACATATCGGGTACCCGATAGGTGTAAAAAATGTTTTTTTACACATATCGGGTACCCGATAAGTGTGAAAAATGTTTTTTTACACATATCGGGTACCCAATAAGTGTGAAAAATGTTTTCTCACACCTATCGGGTACCCGATATGTGTACGATATTAGGCACGGATACTACACCTATCTGGTACCTGATAGGTGTAGTTTTTATAAATTTTCGACCAGTGATAGTCTATTACTATAAAAATATCTTCTATATAAACTTTCCCAAAAATTGAATCTTATTGGATCTAAATAGAAGAAATGAAGAAATAGTTTCAAAGAATACAATAATAAAGTTTCGTCATCTATTAAGTAGTCATTCTGGTAACTTGTCATATGAGCGACCAAAATTCAATTGAACCTTATTGTAAAATAAGTATAAATACTTGTGTAACACATTGATCAAAATCTAGACTTTTCCTATGCTGCTCTGGACAAAAACTATTTATAAAATTTGTGATAAAGTACCTAAAACAATTATTATTTTAAAAGTTAAAGATACTGGAAAAATATGGGAGGGTATAATCCTCTTGAATGGGAAAATATGATAATTAATCGAAATCAACCGAAATCAACTAAAGAAAGTTTTGTATTTTCATTAAAGACTGCAAATATGAAAGATTCCATTTTAAGTAGAGCATTTGATTATAAAGAATTCACCAAGGTTTTCAGCATACAAGGATAGTGGAGAATATCTTAAACCAATTCGTTCTAATGAATTTATATCACCTAGTTGGATAATTTCTGAAAAATCTTTATTTTCAGATGAAAAATATAAGGTTTCAAAATTTCACCAAGAAAATAATTTTAGTTTTATTTATAAATTTTCAAATAATAAATTCTTTCTTTTTATTTAATAAGAATATATTAGAATAATGACTACACTCGCTAATAAGTTCATTATTCATAGGTCTATTAAAATTAAGCTCATTCTAAACTTTACTGTTTTCTTTATATAATCAGTTCTATTAATAATATTATTTTAATATTTTTTATATTTTAATCATGATCGAGTAACTGTAGTTGATTATTTTGATTTACAAATATATCCAATTTTTATATATTTTATTCAATTTATTATCTTTTCATTTGAAATAAATTTATATAATATATTATTTGAAATACAATTTATTTTTTTTTTGAAACTTTATTATGAGAACTGATGATATTTAAACAAATAAATTAACAATCTAATTAAAATTTGATTTAAAATAATAAATAACTGTCACAGGAAATTTAGCAATACAAATAACAATATAGATTATACAAAAATTAATAATAAAATAATTAATTATCTATTTAAAATTAGATTTAACTTGAATTTATACTATTTAAACTCAAAATAATTTAATCATTAAAATTATCATGGGCGTTAGTGTCCATGGGATAAATTAGATAATGGTTCAAGTTTAGATAATTTTAATAAATCCTCTTCTGAAGGAGTGTTCTTAGATGATGTGCTTTTTTCTTGTTTTTAATAAATTATTTTCAATGTCGGATACATTAGCATTAGTCACAATAACATTTGAAAGTGTCTCTACTAATCTAACCAAATTTAACCAAAAATGGTCTTATTGGTTTTATAAAAAATTGGAGTTTATTTTCAAAGTATAAACTTGTGTTCTTAATAAATGATTGGATAATTTAACAATTACATGATATTGATGCAAAATGAATTAAATTGCTGCATTTTATTTTCTACTTATTCTCTTGTGAAAAAATGACACAATTTTATGACTGTCTATCAAACGACCTTACTTAACTTCTTGAAAGTGACGTTCATCGTGACGTTTCAATTGAAGAAATCCCTCTTGTCAATATTTATAAGGTTCATTCAATTATTTTACAATCCCGTAGTCCTTACTTCATTACAATGACGATTATTTCAAAGTTTTAAAGTTGCCAAATATTTCTGTTAAAGTATTTAATGTTATTATCAAGTAAGTTCAAACATTATTTTTTAGAAAATAATAATAGTACTTTTATTTAGATTATTTTGGTTATTTTATAATATATAACAAGTGAAAAAAAAAAATAGAAGGCATGCATATGATAAAGTACGTTCAAAATGAATAAATGCAATTTAAGATTTACATTTCTCTGTAGACAAATATGAAAAGCGCATCATGCAACCTGAGACATTTCAAAAAAATTTATAGAAAAAATGTTCAACTAAATGTAAATTATTATTATTCATGAAATAATAATAAAATAGATACCTAATATTTGAAACAACTAAATGGAAAAAAGATATTTAATATGATATAGTTTTAGTATTAAAAAGTATAATAATTTTATAAATGAAGATTTATTATTTAGATAGCATAAATAATATTTTATGAAAAATTTCCACCTTATAAGTATTTTAGCACATTGAAAAATTTCAAAAATATATAAAATATATTTTTACATTCGCATAAATACTCATTCTTTATTATTAAAGTAAAGGTTAAACAATAACGTAGAAATACACAAAATATTCCACATATTCACAGTGGTTTCTTTTTAATTTTAAGTAAATATAAGGATATTTTAATTTATTTAATAAATATATCTAATTATAATTGAAATGTAAAGTATAAATTATATTAAATAATGAGATTAAATGTAAAGTATAAATTATATTAAATAATGAGATTAAATGTAAAGTATAAATTATATTAAATAATGAGATTATATTATCGAATTGTATTGGAATTTGGTTTCCAATAATCTTAAATACTTCATAACCTACAATAGAAAAAAATGCGTGAGTTACTCTAATAGGTTTTAATAACAATCTTTATATCTACACCGACATAGTTTATCTTGAGTAAAATCAGAAACATTTGAACTCATAATAAATTCACTTCTACCAAACCATGGACATAAATATTCTGATCATTAGTATAATATAAAGCTTCCCTATTATTTGTGACTCTGCTAAGAATTGAATTTTGGATATTACCATTTTTCAATGAAAAAATGAAACTATTATTTGTTTTCATATCACCACCACTTATTGAATTATCCCAAGTCTAAGGATTATAACCACCAACTATTTCGTCAATTTCTGCAACTTTTACAACTACAATTGTGCCAGTATGTCCATGACACATGTTCCAAAATGTCTTGGGCTGAAAACCATCTCTACTTCCTCAAAGAATTAATTGAAATTCATAAGGAATATTTTCTAAAGAATAAATAGTTGATTTTCGATCAACCCATGATGAAAGTTCTGTGATATGTTCTATACCTGCCGCCCAAATTCGAAATCCAAATGCCGAAATCCAAATGCCGAAATCCCAAATGCCGAAATCCCAAATTCCAAATCCCAAATTATAATTAGTATTTTTTGCCGAAATCCCAAATCCCAAATCCCAAATACTAGTAATTTGTGCATTTTGGCGTCCCAAATCCCAAATTATTTGGGATTTGGGCAACACGTATAATATGTTCTTCATTAAATATGGTTGAGAATGTCGATTTTGAAGCTGAAACGAATGTCTTGGGCTGGAAACCATCTCTACTTCTTCAAAGAATTAATTGAAATTCATAAAGAATATTTTCTAAAGAATAAATAGTTGATTTTCGATCAACCCATGATGAAAGTTCTGTGATATGTTCTATACCTGCCGCCCAAATTCGAAATCCAAATGCCGAAATCCAAATGCCGAAATCCCAAATGCCGAAATCCCAAATTCCAAATCCCAAATTATAATTAGTATTTTTTGCCGAAATCCCAAATCCCAAATCCCAAATACTAGTAATTTGTGCATTTTGGCGTCCCAAATCCCAAATTATTTGGGATTTGGGCAACACGTATAATATGTTCTTCATTAAATATGGTTGAGAATGTCGATTTTGAAGCTGAAACGAATGTCTTGGGCTGGAAACCATCTCTACTTCTTCAAAGAATTAATTGAAATTCATAAAGAATATTTTCTAAAGAATAAATAGTTGATTTTCGATCAACCCATGATGAAAGTTCTGTGATATGTTCTTCATTAAATATGGTTGAGAACACTGGTCAAAAATTTATAAAACCTACACCTATCGGGTACCAGATAGGTGTAGTATCCGTGCCTAATATCATACACATATCGGGTACCCGATAGGTGTGAGAAAACATTTTTCACACTTATCGGGTACCCGATATATGTAAAAAAACATTTTTTACACCTATCGGGTACCCGATATGTGTACGATATTAGGCACGGATACTACACCTATCTGGTACCCGATAGGTGTAGGTTTTATAAATTTTCGACCAGTGGAATGTCGATTTCGAAGCTGAAACAGTTCTTGTAGTTGAAATAATTCTTGAAAGCAAAGTGAAATTGGAAGTTGAAGTCAAATTGGGAGTTGAAGTCAAATTGGAAGTTGAAGTCAAATTGGGAGTTGAAGTCAAATTGGAAGTTGAAGTCAAATTAGGTGAAGACAAATTAGAAGTTGAAATGATTCTCGCTGGTAAAATAAGGGATTTGACAGGTTGATTTGGAAACATAAAATATTGAATTAAGTCATCCCAAAGTTGTTCTTCAAGGATTTTCTTATATGGCTTTACTTTCTTCCAAATATCTTCGCTAGGAATATGAAAAGATCGAATAAGTGATAAACATTGTTGTAATGATATTTTCAATGCCTTGAAATTTTCATTGGACTATTCTTCCAAATTAGTTTGTAAAGTAGGATTGTGTGCAATTTCCAATAACATAATTCCAAATTTTGATTTCTTCGATTTCCAAGTCTTCTCTTTTCAAAATGGAAATCAATCCTGTTTCTTGGAGGAAAGTGAAATCTTCTGATTCAAAAATTAAATTTGAATATTTTACAATAATATCATCATAAAATCTTTTCAAATCTTTAAATTCATTATTATCAAAGATTGAATGATAAACAAGAGAAAAATGAGTTCTTAACCAAGAAGCTTTGGATTCAATAAGGTAACTTTCTAATTTTACTGATAGTTCTTTAAGTTCTAATTCATTAGTATTAACCATTAATTCATAAATGATTTTTGTATCCATATTTTTAATATTAACAATTCCACCATATATATATCTAAAATAATAAAATGTATTTTTATTTTATTAGTTTCGAGTCAAATATAATTAATTTGATATTTAAAGTAATAAATAATTTTTTAATTTACTTAAGAATAATTTCAAATATTTGAACCAAAATATTGGGTTTACTAATAGTTTTGATATTATTTTCATTTGTGGTAGCATTCTCCAATTCTTTATCAAAGTAGTGTCACAGGAGTGCAGAGTATTTTGAACAATTTCTCAAATCAGTCTCACAGTTTGCATCACATAAACAAATAATAATACACTCTATTTGCCAGTAGGTCACAGCTAATACAATCGATTTAACTGACCTATCTTGAAACAGATAATAAATATATATAAATAATAATAATCAAATAATAATCAAATTAATCATGAAGGCACAGTGAGTAAGGTGGAGTAAAAGTAGTAACGCAGTATCAAACAATATTTAATAATATTTCGCAATATTACAACACAAAGTATAAGTTTATTAAAATATAAAATATAAAGTTTTAAAAGTAAAGTATCATTCAACAACAGAAATATTGCAGCATGATGTATCTTTCCTATTCCTGAAGGAAGTTTACTTTACTATTTTAATATTCATTAAAGTATTTCAAATTATTCTGAATTATTTCTAATTATTAATTAATTAAATTAACCGAACTGTAATTAACTGTTATTAACTATGACTATCTCTAGCTAACTGTAATTCACTACTGAAACTTACTCTCGACAACAGTCATATTTATATTTTCTCTTTTGTCTACACTTCANGTATTTTGAACAATTTCTCAAATCAGTCTCACAGTTTGCATCACATAAACAAATAATAATACACTCTATTTGCCAGTAGGTCACAGCTAATACAATCGATTTAACTGACCTATCTTGAAACAGATAATAAATATATATAAATAATAATAATCAAATAATAATCAAATTAATCATGAAGGCACAGTGAGTAAGGTGGAGTAAAAGTAGTAACGCAGTATCAAACAATATTTAATAATATTTCGCAATATTACAACACAAAGTATAAGTTTATTAAAATATAAAATATAAAGTTTTAAAAGTAAAGTATCATTCAACAACAGAAATATTGCAGCATGATGTATCTTTCCTATTCCTGAAGGAAGTTTACTTTACTATTTTAATATTCATTAAAGTATTTCAAATTATTCTGAATTATTTCTAATTATTAATTAATTAATGACTAACTCATTGTTAAAATATAACTGACTGTAATTTTCTAACTGCTGAAACTTACTCCTGACAACAGTCGTATTTATACTTTCTCTTTTGTTTACACTTCATCTTTGTACTTCATCCTTCATCCTTTGTGCATCATTCTTCATCCTAGTACAGTATTCTTAATCCTCATATGGCATTCTCCATCCTTCATTCTTGTACAAAAATGACAATTACCTGAAAGTTCATCTAGTGTCACAAAATATCATCCCCCGTGACATTTCACCTAATTACCAATTTGCTTTGCCACAGTAGGATGACAGAATTTTCCTTTTGATGATCTCATTACACAAATTTTTGTATATCAAATACATATGATTTTACATTACCCTATAGGTGTCATATTGATAGATGAAATCAGTGCCATGATATATTACCAGAGTATTCTTCTACTGCTTTTCGAACATAATTTGTATAGACATCAAATGGCATCATTTGCCTGCGCGAAATATCTTAGAGGGTGAATTTTAAAGATAATATATGTTAAATTTTTATGAAAAATAGAATAATATATTTTTTAATTATTTTTTTATTAAAAATATTTTTGTTTCTCAAGTATTTTTTTAAAAAATAAAATATTTTAGACAAAAATATATTTATTATATTTATTATATTTTTACACTTTACCAATTTTCTATTTGATTAAATTTTATTTCTAATCTATTTGAAATATCTTGCATTTCTATTTTCACAGTTTGTTCTTGCTCCTCTTCTATATTATTTCTTTCATCACATTTCTTTCATCATCAAGGTCTTCCTGTATAAGTGCGTCATTTTGACTGTTTTTCTAACAAAATATACATGTGCATCTGTGAGCATCTGGCAATTTAAGTAGGTTATATTAGAGATGAAGTTTATGAAAAAGGTTAAAAAAATATATTTTTATTATTTTATTTTGTCTTTTATATTTTTTACCAGTTTTCTATATTATTAATTGCTACTATTAGTAATGAAGACATATCTATTTGCTCATCTTATAAAAATTTACACCTTCTGGGATAACAAATTAAATGATATCTGTGAATACAAATGAATACTGTACTATTATTATTTTTCAATGGGAGTTTGCAAGCATCACATAATCCTAATTTTGGAATATGTACTGTATGATCTGTGGTGGGAATCAACTTCTATTTCTAATGTGTTGCGATAATATGCCTTTATTTTTTTTATCTTTTTTTTCTAATATAGATAAGGGTGCTTCTTTCTTGATTTTTGAATATATTTTCAAAATAATTTAATAAAAACAAACTTTTACTTTTCTGACTTTTTGATTTATTTTTTCATTAATTATTTTTACTTTGATTATGCTTTAAGTACAGTTCTCTACCACACACAGTCCCAAATTTTTATTGACCATTCTTTAAAATATGCCGCGTCTCATTTTTTAAGTTAATAATATTATTTATATTTTTTCACCAATTACATTTCATGTAAATCACGTGATCTGAAAACCAATCACAGAGAAATTCTGTCATGCTGGATGAACAATAACGTAAGACAACAGAATGTGCAGTAAAAGATTTCTTATTTTCTTCTTTTTATCAACATCGATAATAACATTATATTCTCTTTTGCTATTAAGAAGTTCCAAAAAATCTTGAGATAATTTATTAAAAAATTTAAGACATTTTTTATTATTTTAAAACCGTAAACCTGATTTTGTCAAACATAACACTACAACTATATTTACAGAATATATATGAAGGGTTGTACAATAAAATCCGGTGATTTTTTTTAATGATTTTGAGTTTAATGTGGTGCTATAAACAATTTCCAATAATAAAAATAGTAAAAATAATAATAAAACAAAAATTATTTCTTTATCGAAAAATTATAATGGATAATTTAAGCCCCTGACCCTGAGCCCTTGTTATAATCTCATTTTTATTAATTTTTATTTAAAGTTTTTTTTGTAAAATGGCAAAGTACGTATTTGGAATCATGTACGATCATGTGGGTCAAAAGATTATGATACAAGCTTGATTTAACATGAAAATTCCAAAAGTAGTTAAATTTCGGTATGAAAATAATTATAAAAAATCTTATATTGAAACGTAAATTCTGATACAAATTTATTAATTTTTTTTTTAAAAAAAAATAAAATTCAGCCTTAAATACTATTACTATAAACAAAAAAAAATGTCATCTGATGAAATATGCCCAAAATGCAATCAAGAACGTAGTGGATATAATTGGTGCAAACCATGTAACTCGAAACATTTCCAAAATGATTTTAATAATTGGACAAGTGGAAATGACAAAATAGATAAATTCATTCAAGATGCCCAACTAAATGCAAATTATGGGTGGGAAGTAATGGAATGGATACCTTATGATAGATTTAAAGATGTTAAAAAAATAGGTAAAGGTGGGTTTGGAACAATACATTATGCTAGGTGGATTGATATTGAAAATCAACAATGGAAAAGATATCCTAAATATAAAGAAGTGGCATTAAAAAAGTTTGATAATTTTGTGAATTTAAATGATGTCTTAAATGAGGTAAATATTTTAATTAATATTTAAGTTTAATTTTCAAATTATTATATAATGTTTTAACTATAAATAAATGTTTATATTATTAGATGGAAATTCACTTAAAAATATACACTAGATCTAATAATATCACTTCAATTCGATTTTATGGAATTACACAAGATCCAGAAACACACTCATATATGATGGTTTTACAATATGCAAAAGATGGAAATCTTCGAGAATATTTAAAAATTAATTTTAATAATATTAATTGGAAACTAAAATTATATAATCTACAGGATTTATCTGACTGGTTGAGGAATATTCATGAATCAGATATAGTTCATCAAGACCTCCATCCTGGAAATATTTTATCATCCAATTTTAAATCTGATTATATAATGATTTCAGATTTTGGATTAAGTAAACTAATAGGGGCAAATCCAAATAATCCCGAAAAAAAGAATATATTTGGTGTATTACCATATATTGCTCCTGAAGTATTAAGTGGTGATGAAGATTATACAAAAGTTGCTGATGTATATTCATTTGGAATTATTGCTTATGAAATGATTACGNAATATTTTAATTAATATTTAAGTTTAATTTTCAAATTATTATATAATGTTTTAACTATAAATAAATGTTTATATTATTAGATGGAAATTCACTTAAAAATATACACTAGATCTAATAATATCACTTCAATTCGATTTTATGGAATTACACAAGATCCAGAAACACACTCATATATGATGGTTTTACAATATGCAAAAGATGGAAATCTTCGAGAATATTTAAAAATTAATTTTAATAATATTAATTGGAAACTAAAATTATATAATCTACAGGATTTATCTGACTGGTTGAGGAATATTCATGAATCAGATATAGTTCATCAAGACCTCCATCCTGGAAATATTTTATCATCCAATTTTAAATCTGATTATATAATGATTTCAGATTTTGGATTAAGTAAACTAATAGGGGCAAATCCAAATAATCCCGAAAAAAAGAATATATTTGGTGTATTACCATATATTGCTCCTGAAGTATTAAGTGGTGATGAAGATTATACAAAAGTTGCTGATGTATATTCATTTGGAATTATTGCTTATGAAATGATTACGGGCTTTCCTCCATATCCTGATATACCCCATGATAAAGATTTAGCCATGAAAATATGCAATGGATTACGACCAAAAATTCCATTTCATACTCCCAAATTAATTACAAGAACAATTATGAGGTGTTGGGATGCTCGAGTTACAAATAGACCCACTTTTAAAGAATTATTTCAAGAGTTGTGGAAATACTATGATGATTATTTTGATAATAAAAATTCAGAGATTGGAATTCAAATTGAAAATTCTAAAAAATTATCCAGAAACCTAGGATTAATAAATTCAACAACTCCAACTCCTCTTAATTATCAAACACATCCACAAGCAATTTATACTAGTCGACTTCTTAATTTTTCAAAACTTCCAAAACCCAAGAACGAAGAAAATTTCGAAAGGGAACTTGAAGAATTAACAAAATCTACTTCTGCTTTAAGTATTGGTAAGTGTCAATTATATTTTATTTGTTTTTTTTAAAAATTAAAAAAAAAAAATATTAATTTATTTTTATATTTTATTTAGTTGCATCCAAATTACATGCACCCGATTTTTAAATATTTTTAAATATTATTTTTATAATTAATTATGTTAATTCATTTCTATGTTATTTAGTTTTAATTATATTAATTTATTACTATGTTATTTTGGCGATTCTGAACTAGTTGATTTGGATATGTCTAATTTTTAAATTTTATTTGTATTATATATTTTTATTTGTATTATTTGTATTATTTGCATTTTACTTATTAGTTTTTTTTTTTTTTTT
>PQFF01000154.1:103721-160176 GCA_003547095.1 Diversispora epigaea
TTTTTTTTTTTTTTTTGATAATATAAAATCTTAACACTAGGTATAAAGTACAAATTCAATTTGTAATTTTGATTTTATAAAAATAGAAAATAATTATAAAGGAAATATGAATTTATCACAAAATCGACCAAGTGTCAAAATATAATATTTCAACGATGTAGCATTATTGAACGTGATGCACGCGTTTTTTAATGGTGGACATAAAAAAATTAATTATTGCGTTCTAATTAAATCGGTTCAATAAGATTTTCTCCATTTTTCTTCCAATAGTCAAAATGAACTTCGATACCTTTTTTCGAATTTAATCATTTTCTGTGAATAATGGATGTTAATATAAATTATAAAATAAATGTGACAGATAATGGAAATCAATAATTCAACAAAAAAAAAAAATAATAATTTTACCTCAATTAAGGCACATCATCATTAAATCTTGGCACGCATATAATTCTTGTATGCGAGATACTTCTTGTGAAAGTAATTCACATATTTCGTCAGCTAATTTCAATAATAAATAAAAAGTATAAAAAGTTAATTATCTAACTATTAAATAAATTAAGAAATTTGAAATTTATTATTATGATTAAATGTTATTAGATGTTAATATTAGTTTAATTACTTTTTTGTAAGCTCGAAAAATCCATCACGTTCATATTAAGGAACCAACCAATTGTACTATAAAAAATAATAAATAGTGATAAATAATAAATAAATAAATAATAAATAAATGAATAATAGTTCTCATAATCTCTCTTAAACGTTCAAACTCAAGATTTAACAATAAATAAATTAGAATAAATAAAATCAATAAATAAATAAATAAATTAATTAATTAATTAACAACAGAACATACTTTTTCTAAACACTATTCATCCAAATTATCATCACAAAGTTAAATTCTTTCCTCCACGGGAATTTTCAATTTCCCATATAAATGTTTTATATCTCAAGTTTCCCTTTTCAAACTTGATAATCATTTTCAAATGATTTCACTTTTCCTCTCAAAATTTCCAATTGATCGAAACTTAGCCTTAATCAAGCGGATAGATCCATTTGATAGATCCATTTGATGATATTGAAATTCTTGATTCATGAATTCTTGATCTTGCGGGCAGTGTGTGATGATGAAGTTGAATTGCACATTCTTCAAATGATGAATGCAGGCGTGAATGAATATTGAATGTGTAGATTAACAAATGTAAATGGAATATGTGATGGAATTATAATTATTAAAATAATTAAAATAATAATAATAATTAAATAATTAAACTAGTAAAGACTTCTAACATAATCATGCCAAAAGAATATATGCCAGATTTTTGAGTGTATTCATCTCTAAATGTCTCAGGTGCCATAAATGGAATTACTCCATAAATTTTTTCTTGATTATTTTCAGAAACTGGTGTCACAAACTGAAATCAGTAATATTGATTATATTACCGGAATGAAGATCTTTGTGCATTAATCCAAATTCATGAATTTTAGCAAGTCCAACAATTACATTAAGTAAATTTTTAATTTTACTTTTCCAAGTTAATTCAGTAAATTCATTATTCAGTATATTTCGTAGACTACCATGTGTTGTATATCTTTTATATCGCAAAACCATCATATATTCATTTTCCTTTGGATTAAAAGTTATGCCATAAATAACAGTTTCCCATCCACCTCGAAATTTGAATTGATTTTTTATCTAAAATATCAATTAGTATTATGTATTAATAAAAAATAATTCATCATTAATTTAAATAATAAGACTTTTTAAGCAAACATATGAACATATTGCTTTATGCCAAACTTTTGATTCATGATTCCAAGATTTAATATATCCATTAGACCGCATTGCTCTGTGAACCTTGCCAAAACCTACTTTAGTAAGATATTCAACAGAACGAAATCTATTCGTTCAATGACTTCTTCAGGATTATTTGCATTGAATTGAGTTTGTTGAATAACTGATCAATCTCTACATCTCCACATCAAATTCAATTACATTTTCCATATTCTTTGATATCACTAAAATGTATTATTTATAAATAAGTTATTATGAAACTTCTATATTAAAAAAATTAAATTAATTATGAATCTTAATACCTCCTTTCCGTTTCATAAATTAAAATTCTTCTTCAAGAATTCTAGTGGTAATATTTTTAAATTTTAAATTGCAAATTTTTTAATACTAATGACATTTTTATCAAAATGGAAACAATCGATAACAAAAAAACAAAAACTACCAGTATTTTATGTTGATTATCGATTCTCAATTTCACTTATGATGATTTATTAAAACTTTATTTTTTCTATTTCATTTTTCATTTAATAACTGTTTATTGTGTATAATCGAAGAATTAAATAAATAAAAAGATCGCCAACATGCATCAATTCAGGAATATTTAATCACGGTGCACAAGATTTCTTTTTTTAAATTTTATATTCTGCTTTTTTATAATAACAATGGATGAATGAATGATTTAATTTATTAAATACTATATGCAATTTCGCTATACTCTTTGAATTGGACTTTGACTTGAATTGGATTTTAGGTCAAAATGTAATTTATTTGGTCGAAATATTGATACGATAATACCACATGTTTGCTTCGATGAGTTGAGAATTGAGTTGTAATACTCATGAAAAACTTTTTCTGTTCGTAATTTATTACAAGAGGTATTTTGATTTATCATCATTTATTATTATTAATTATTAATTATTATTATTATTATTATTAAAAATGTCTGTTTTATTCTTTATGAGAAGCTATTATGACACACATTTATCAGTGTTTGTTAAAGAATTGAATAACGAATATCAAGTACCTCCAATAGAGTTAATTTGATTTAATTTAATTTAATTTATTTTAATTTATTTAATTTATTATTAATTTAATTTAATTTGATTTATTATTTATTAATTTGATTTAATTTATTTTATTAATTTGATTTATTTTATTTTCTTGCAGCTTTTCGATTCTGACCCGATTCTTCAGTATTTTACTAGCCTGTATATAATAATTTTTATTATTTCTACGTATTATATTATAATTAATAAATTATTATTTATAAATGGTCCGAATTGTGGTATGTAATCTTTAATTATTATTATTATTTTAATTATTTTAATTATTATAATTCTATTCATTTAAATCCTAAATTCCATTTATTTACATTTATTAATCTACACATTCACATATTCTTCACATCCCCATTCCCATGTGAATTAAAATATAATATATATATATATATATAAATAGGCCTCACTACGTGAATCATTTGAAGAATGTGTAATTCAACTTCATCATTACACTCTGAAGATGAGATAGATAAAGGAACGATTTGTTTATTCGCTAATAAGAGTGATTCCAAAGAACTTTTTGCAGCATTACATAATTTGGGTGAAGTGTATTTGGAGAAAGTATGTTTTAATTAATTAATTAATTGATTGATTGATTTTATTTATTGTTAATTTATTTATTTATTATATTTTAGTTAAATCTTGAGTTTGAACGTTTGAGAGAAATTATGTGAGTTATTATTATTCAAAAAGCCATTGGAGAGGTATTATTATTTATTATTATTATTATTTATTATTATTTATTATTTAACGTTATTTATTATTATTTATGAATTATTGTTTATTAAATTATTATTTATTATTTATCGTTATTTATTGATTTTATTTATTATTAATTTATTTATTTATTTATTTAATATTTATTATTTTTTTATAGTTTATTAATCTTTGGGATAAATGTTTGATTGCCCAATGTGAACGTGATGAATTCTTTGAGAGCTTACAAAAGTATGAATTACTTTCACAAGAAGTATTTCGTCTACAAGAATAATATGCTGAATGTGCCAAGATTTATCGATGAATATCCTTAATTAAGGTAAAATTATTATTTCTTTATTGATTCTGTATCACATCTATAATTCTTTATATTAACATCCATTATCCATGATCGAATTCGAAAAAGGACAGATCCACGTCACTTTTTTCAAAGTTCATTCCGATTATTGGAAGAAAAATGGAGAAAATTTTGTTGACCCAATTTAGATAAAAGGTAAATTAATTATTACGTATGCTCTTGAATTTTCATTCATTCATTCTTTTTTAAAAAATTTATCTCATACTCATTATTAAATATAATTTACTATCGCTATTATTATTACTATTTTTTTTTGTAGATTTAAATTTTTTTTACATGCAATTGGATGGGAATTTTGTTGAAATTTTACTTTGTGCGATTGGATGGGAAAATTTTTGGTTTTTTATATTAAAAGAACATAAAAAAATGAATCTAAATTACAACTACTACAAAAAATAATAATCTTGATGATCTTAAACGTTAGTCTAGTCTCTTTTTTTTTAAATTATATTATCAATGATTATTGAAAAAAAAAAAGTCAGACATTTTTAAAGATTTAATATATAAACATTCAATCTTTGAAATTTTTGGGAATTTTTTGTACGTTATAATAATAATTAATTTTTATGGATTTAATATTCAATCTTTAATATTATTGGGAATTTTTTTTTGTGTATGTCACACGTTATAATAATTTTTAAAAATGCGCGCATCATAACATTCAATAATGTTACATCGTTGAAATATTTACATTTTAACATTTTTAGTCGATTTCATGATAAATTCATATTTCCTTTATTATTATTTTCCTATTTTATAAAATCGAAATTACAAATTAAGCTAATTAAATTTATACAAATGGGATGAAGGATTCATACTTTATGCCTAGTGTCAAGATTTTATAAAACTAATATATATTATGTTAAATAAATCAATCAAATCTGAATTAACTAAACAACATAGAAATAAATTAATATAATTTATTATAAAAATAAATAAAAAATATAAATATAATAATACTTACTAGAGACATGGATTCCGTTAATTCTTCAAGTTCTCTTTCAAAATTTTCTTCGTTCTTGGGGTTTGGAAGTTTTGAATAATTAAGAAGTCGACTGGTATAAATTGCTTGTGGATGTGTTTGATAATTATGAGGAGTTGTAGTAGTTGCGTTGGTTGATTCTTGATTTTCTGAAAATTCTTCAGCTTTTTTAATTTGAATTACAATTTCTGAATCTTTATTTTTCCCTTTGTTGAAATAATCACTCGAGTATTTCAACAACTCATTCTTTAATTCTTCAAAAGTGGGTCTATATGTAACTCGAGCATCCCAACACCTCATAATCATTCTTGTAATTAATTTGGGAATATGAAATGGAATTTTTGGTCGTAATCCATTGCATATTTTCATGGCTAAATCTAAATCATGTGGTATATCAGGATATGGAGGAAAGCCCGTAACCATTTCGTAAGCAATAATTCCAAATGAATATACATCAGCAGCTTTTGTATATTCTTCACCGCTTAATACCTCTGGAGCAATATATGGTAATACGCCAAATATATTCTTTTTTTCGGGATTATTTGGATTCGCCCCTATTATTTTACTTAACCCAAAATCTGAAATCTGCATATGAGAAGTATTTTTAAAATCATGTGATAAAATATTTCCGGGATGGAAGTCTTGGTGAACTATATCTAATTCATGAATATTCTTCAACCATAAAGATAAATAAAATAGATTATCTAATTTTTGTTCCCAATTAATATTATTAAAATTAATTTTTAAATATTCTCGAAGATTTCCTTCCGATGCATATTCTAAAACCATCATATATGAGTGTGTTTCCGGATCTTGTGTAATTCCGTAAAATCGAATTGAAGTATTATATTTAGTCCATATTTTTAAGTGAATTTCCATCTAATAATATAAGCATTTTTAATTTATAATTAAAACATTATATAATAATTTGAAAATTAAATTTAAATATTAATTAAAATATTTACCTCATTTAAGACATCATTGAAATTCACAAAATTATCAAACTTTTTTAATGCGACTTCTCTATTCTCCTCATATCTTTTCCATTGTTGATTTTCAATATCCCATTTATCAATTCGTCCATCAATCCACCTAGCATAATGTATTGTTCCAAATCCACCTTTGCCTATTTGTTTAACATCTTTAAATCTATCATATGGTATCCATTCTATTACATCACTAGAATAATTTGCATTTAGTTGAGCATCTTGAATTAATTTATCTATTTTGTTATTTCCACTTGTCCAATTATTAAAATCATTTTGTAAATGTTTCGAGTTACATGGGTTGCACCAACTATAAGCGATATTGGAATATTTTTGATTGCATTCTGGGCATATTTCATATGACATTTTTTTTTGTTTGTTTATGGTATGAAAGGTAAAAGTTTATTTTTTTGAAAAAAAAAGTAAATTACGGTTAAAATTGCAAAATATTTTTAGTATACAAAAAAAATTGCATTTATTAATGATATTTTATTATTTTCTAATATTTATTTTTATCTCATTACACAAAATACGCAAAATGCAATTGAGCAATTATGTTTGAAAATCAGAATAGTAAATTACAATAAGATTTTATACTGTCGCGGTCTGCGCAGAACAATATGGAAAATTACGCAAATCAGTCTCAATGAGCTCACGATGATCACACGATAATTCAATTTATCACTGGCGCACTTCCTCTGGTGCGCAATATCACGAAACACAGTAAGACCAGGCAATCAGTCGATCTAAACCTGCTTACTAACACTCTCAAACAATACAGTCTCGTGTAAAATCTGAAGGTACGATGAGTAAGTGGAGTAAAAGTATCTTTACTAACACTTGCACACTACCAAAGCTATTGTAGACTTTTTGATGTAACTTGCCAAGAAATAAAAGAAATAGTTTATTATATTTTATTAAAGTTTAATATCGGATATAACAAAAACAATATATTACTGCTTTGGCGTATCTTATCACTTTTGTTATTCCGCTACACTAAATTTATGTTTGAAATTATTACGAAAATATAAAAGAAATAAAAGAGAATAACAATAGCGATATATTACTGCTTTAGCGTATCTTATCGCTTCGCTAGTCCCACGACTATATTATTTATTATTATTAAAAGTATTACGAATGAAAAGTAAAAATAAAACTAAATTAAAATGTTCAAAATATTAANTTCCTTTATTATTATTTTCCTATTTTATAAAATCGAAATTACAAATTAAGCTAATTAAATTTATACAAATGGGATGAAGGATTCATACTTTATGCCTAGTGTCAAGATTTTATAAAACTAATATATATTATGTTAAATAAATCAATCAAATCTGAATTAACTAAACAACATAGAAATAAATTAATATAATTTATTATAAAAATAAATAAAAAATATAAATATAATAATACTTACTAGAGACATGGATTCCGTTAATTCTTCAAGTTCTCTTTCAAAATTTTCTTCGTTCTTGGGGTTTGGAAGTTTTGAATAATTAAGAAGTCGACTGGTATAAATTGCTTGTGGATGTGTTTGATAATTATGAGGAGTTGTAGTAGTTGCGTTGGTTGATTCTTGATTTTCTGAAAATTCTTCAGCTTTTTTAATTTGAATTACAATTTCTGAATCTTTATTTTTCCCTTTGTTGAAATAATCACTCGAGTATTTCAACAACTCATTCTTTAATTCTTCAAAAGTGGGTCTATATGTAACTCGAGCATCCCAACACCTCATAATCATTCTTGTAATTAATTTGGGAATATGAAATGGAATTTTTGGTCGTAATCCATTGCATATTTTCATGGCTAAATCTAAATCATGTGGTATATCAGGATATGGAGGAAAGCCCGTAACCATTTCGTAAGCAATAATTCCAAATGAATATACATCAGCAGCTTTTGTATATTCTTCACCGCTTAATACCTCTGGAGCAATATATGGTAATACGCCAAATATATTCTTTTTTTCGGGATTATTTGGATTCGCCCCTATTATTTTACTTAACCCAAAATCTGAAATCTGCATATGAGAAGTATTTTTAAAATCATGTGATAAAATATTTCCGGGATGGAAGTCTTGGTGAACTATATCTAATTCATGAATATTCTTCAACCATAAAGATAAATAAAATAGATTATCTAATTTTTGTTCCCAATTAATATTATTAAAATTAATTTTTAAATATTCTCGAAGATTTCCTTCCGATGCATATTCTAAAACCATCATATATGAGTGTGTTTCCGGATCTTGTGTAATTCCGTAAAATCGAATTGAAGTATTATATTTAGTCCATATTTTTAAGTGAATTTCCATCTAATAATATAAGCATTTTTAATTTATAATTAAAACATTATATAATAATTTGAAAATTAAATTTAAATATTAATTAAAATATTTACCTCATTTAAGACATCATTGAAATTCACAAAATTATCAAACTTTTTTAATGCGACTTCTCTATTCTCCTCATATCTTTTCCATTGTTGATTTTCAATATCCCATTTATCAATTCGTCCATCAATCCACCTAGCATAATGTATTGTTCCAAATCCACCTTTGCCTATTTGTTTAACATCTTTAAATCTATCATATGGTATCCATTCTATTACATCACTAGAATAATTTGCATTTAGTTGAGCATCTTGAATTAATTTATCTATTTTGTTATTTCCACTTGTCCAATTATTAAAATCATTTTGTAAATGTTTCGAGTTACATGGGTTGCACCAACTATAAGCGATATTGGAATATTTTTGATTGCATTCTGGGCATATTTCATATGACATTTTTTTTNAAAAGTAAATTACGGTTAAAATTGCAAAATATTTTTAGTATACAAAAAAAATTGCATTTATTAATGATATTTTATTATTTTCTAATATTTATTTTTATCTCATTACACAAAATACGCAAAATGCAATTGAGCAATTATGTTTGAAAATCAGAATAGTAAATTACAATAAGATTTTATACTGTCGCGGTCTGCGCAGAACAATATGGAAAATTACGCAAATCAGTCTCAATGAGCTCACGATGATCACACGATAATTCAATTTATCACTGGCGCACTTCCTCTGGTGCGCAATATCACGAAACACAGTAAGACCAGGCAATCAGTCGATCTAAACCTGCTTACTAACACTCTCAAACAATACAGTCTCGTGTAAAATCTGAAGGTACGATGAGTAAGTGGAGTAAAAGTATCTTTACTAACACTTGCACACTACCAAAGCTATTGTAGACTTTTTGATGTAACTTGCCAAGAAATAAAAGAAATAGTTTATTATATTTTATTAAAGTTTAATATCGGATATAACAAAAACAATATATTACTGCTTTGGCGTATCTTATCACTTTTGTTATTCCGCTACACTAAATTTATGTTTGAAATTATTACGAAAATATAAAAGAAATAAAAGAGAATAACAATAGCGATATATTACTGCTTTAGCGTATCTTATCGCTTCGCTAGTCCCACGACTATATTATTTATTATTATTAAAAGTATTACGAATGAAAAGTAAAAATAAAACTAAATTAAAATGTTCAAAATATTAAGTAAATTATTTTTATTTTTGGTTCTTGTTCTTTTTTTTTGGCGAAAAGGAATCTCTTGTTTTTCTTCCACACCGCAGCTATTTTTATAAACCCTCCTCTTGTTTACCGTCATCCTCTGTCATCTATAAAAACGTTTTTGTGCCAGGATGAATAAACAGTCATCCTGGATGATGGATGACACACAAGGATGATTCATCCAAATAGTGACACATATTATCCTCTATCATCCCCCGTGACATTGGTTACCACCTCAATACATTAAACTAGCCATTTATTTTTTTTGGGTAAATAAGATTGGAATTGATAATGTTAATTAGTGTCACATTTTTTTAATTTAGTTTAAAAAATTAAATCAAGAGTGTTAAGATTTTATTTTTATAAAAAATCGCTTATATTTATTTTTAAGCGATAAAAATAGTAAAAAAAATTAATTATTTTACTATTTTCCATAAGTGATAGTAAAAAATAATTTTTTTTTACTATTTTTAATAAATTTATAATTTTTTTACTATCGCTTATAGAAAATAATAAAATATTTAATTTTTTATTAGCGATAGTAAATTTATTTTTATAGTGATTACCGAAAATGATTTTTGATAATCACTATAAAAACAAAAATTAATTTTTTTTTTTATAAAAAATCGCAATCGCTTATATTTATTTTTAAGCGATAAAAATAATAAGTGATAGTAAAAAAATAATTTTTTTACTATCGCTTATAGAAAATAATAAAATAATTAATTTTCTATTTAACGATAGTAAAAAAAAAAGAATTTTTTTTTACTATTTTTAAAAATTTCAGAAATTATATAAACACCCGCTATTCTTTGGGTGGGTGGGTGGGTGGAGGTTATTCTTCTAAATGGTCATTATCATGCACCATGTATATAAATTCTTGACCTTTTTTTTTCCATTTCGGGTCACGAAAATCTTAAGAACTTACCAATACTCACCAATTGGGTGAAGGTATTTTGTGCCGTGACTTCACCAAAAAAGGAATAACAATAGGGTAAAATCTATACTATGATAAATAATTAAAAAAAATTAAACAATAATAATAATTAAAGATTACATACTATTATTCGGACCATTTCATCATATTTATGCTGCATCTATCAGAAGTTAATAATAATGATTTATAAATAATAATTTATTAATTACAAATAAACCATTGCATAAATTATAATAAATAAGAATAATAATTATTATATTCAAACCGTATGCTGAAAAACTCAGGTCAGATAAAATAAGTAAATAAATAAATCAAATAAATTAAATAAATAAAATAAATTAAACAAATTAAATAAATAAAATCAATTAAATAAATTAAATTGAAATAAACAAATTAATAAACTAAATTAAATTAAATTAAAAATAAAATAAATTACCTCTATTCAATTCTTTAACAGACACTGATAAATGTTTCACCCATGGTTTAACATTATTCTGTGTCATAGTAGCTTCCTATAAAGAACATGTTATATATTTTAATAATAATAATAATAATAATAATAAAATAATAATAAAATCAAATACCTCTTGTTAATGAATTACAAGTATTACGTAATTAATCGATCGAAGCAACACGTGTATTCGTATCGATATTTTGACCAAATAAATTACAATAATCATCTAAAATTTAAAGTCTGAAATGATGCATGTTGGCGATCTTTTTAATATCCGTAGTTACTTCACTATTATGTAATGCTTATGCATTTACGAGATTTTCTTGATTACAATAAAATTCTTCGATTATACAAAAGTCGTATGAAATTTTTGTATCTAGAATATTTTTAATAATTCATATTGTTCTATTTTGATTTTAAAATGGAAATCTGGATCTTCCTTTGATGCGCGGGTAATTAATGAAATAAATTTAATAAAATACTAATAAAAATATACATATTACGGATAATAATAAATTATATTACATAGTTCCTCCTTCTGTTGAATAAAAAAAAATGACTTGTTCTGAATTCCAATCTCAAGATTGAAACTTTTTCATTCTAAATGGTGGTCTTGGAGGTTCAAATGTAATTAGAAAATTTAAGGTATTTAATTTTCCAATTAGAATGACAAATAATAATAATGCATTAATTAGATTTGAAACAAATAAATAATTAGATTTAAAACAAATAATTATTTACCAAATGTTAAAAATGGAAGATCATTGGAAATAGACTTTATCATGGTAAAGCTTTGAGAGAAGTATGTTGTTAATGATTGCTTTAAATTTAAAGTTATATATTATGACACTTTTGTTGTTGTTTTTTTTGTTTGACAAAGAAAAAAAAATAATATTTAATTAGCCTCCGTTCGTTGAGGTAAAATTTTTTCCTCTCTAATTCTAATTCTAAATTAGAATTAGAAAAATGGTTGGTGTAGGAATACTTGTTATACAAGCCTTTCATTTTCTTATATATTGTAAAAAATAATAAGTATTATATTATTATATTATTATTATCACTATTAAAAATATCCAATGTGTTCTTTATTGAAATAAAACATGGGTGATTCCAATAGAGGTAATTTAATTTAATTTAATTTATTTAATTTATAAATTTTTATTGATTTATTTCATTTAATTTAATTTATTAATTTAATTTGATTTATTTTTTTTCATTATGGCTTTTCGATTCTGACCTGAATTCTTCAGTAGTTTTACTGGTTTGGATATAATAATTTTTATTAGTTCTACGTATTATTATTTATGAAATGATTATTAATAAATTATCATTATTATTTAACTAAGATATACGTAAATATGATGAAATGATCCGAATTGTGGTATGTAATTTTTAATTAATTATTATTATTATTATTTTAATTATTTTAATTATTTTAATTATTATTATGATTATTATTTTAATTATTTTAATTATTATAATTCCATTCATTTAAATCCTACATTCCATTTATTTACATTTATTAATCTACACATTAACATACTCATTCACACCTGCATTCCCATGTAAATTAAAATACAATATATATGTCTATATGTAAATAGGCTCGCTCCACTACGTAAACCATTTGAAGAATGTGCAATTTTACTTCATCATTACATTCCGCAAGATGAGATAGATAAATAAATAATTTGTTTATTCTCTAATAAGAGTGATCCCAAAGAACTTTTTGCACAAGAGACTATCAAAAAATCGTGAGAATAACTTGAATAATAATAATAATAATAATAATAACAATAATAATAATGCCTCGATGATGTTGATGAATTAAAGGAAGTAACAGTTGACTTCGACAAATAAAGAATTTCGATATCATCAAATGGATCTACTCGTGGGATTAAAGTAAAGTTTTGATCAATTGGAAATTTTGAGAAGGAAAGTGAAAATCATTTGAAAATTATTATCAAGTTCAAGAGTGAAACTTAAAATGTTAAGTGAAATGTAAAATATTTATATGGAGAATTGAAAACTCCCGTGGAGGAAAGGATTCACCTTTATGATGATAATTTAGATGAAGAGTATTTGGAGAAAGTGTGTTCTATTGTTAATTAATCAATTTATTTTTTTATTTATTTATCTATTGATTTATCATTATCATATTATATTTTTATATATTTTACTTGAATCTCGAGTTTGAACGTTTAAGAGAAACTATGCGAGCTATTATTCAAAAAGCCATTGAATAGGTATTATTATTATTTATCACTAATTGCCATCATTATTTATTATTATAATTTTATTTATTTATTATTTTTTTATTATTTATCCTATTTACTATTTTTTTATAGATTGGTTGATCTTTGGGATTAATGTTTGATTCCCTAATATGAACGTGATGAATTCTTTGAACTTACAAAAAAGTAAGTAAAATAACATCCAATAATAATTATAATAACAATTGTAACTTTTATTATTGATATTATGTTACATTTTAATATCAAATTTTTAATTTATTTAATTTTGATAATTAATTTTTTTATACTTTTTATTATTAATTTATAGTTGAATCTGCTGATAAAATATATGAATTACTTTCATACGAAGTATCTCGTCTACAAGAATTATATGAATGTTTGAAAGACATGCTTTAATCAAGGTAAAATTATTATTTCTTTATTTTTATTTACTTAAATTTAACAATTAAATTTTCAATCAAATCAATTTCCTTATACGTATTGTTCTGTATTACAAATATTACGTCCAATAGAATTTTGGTGTGATGGTAAATCCGAAAATATTTTTATATTGGTTAGTTGATTGTATAAATTTTCGGGCAACATTACACTAATTTCAGAAAATTTACACAAAATTTCTGTCTAGTTAATTTCCAGAAATTTGCTCCGAAATTAATTTAAAAAATAAAGGGGATTAAATTTTTAACTATCCAGTGAAGGTAAGCGCAGCACATATTTAAATAATTTTTCGTGATTATCCTCGTTCTCTCTTTCTTAATGATAAATAAACTTTTGCACTATTTTCTCATTGTACTAGTTATTTTATTGATCTGCTAAAGAATGAAATGATGAAAGAAAAGCGTAATAGAATTATGAATCCTTTTTTTACAGAAGAATCTTAAATTTTTTTTTCGTCAAAAAATTTTAAGATAAATACTCCCCAAATATTTGAGTATTTTTTGATTTGTTTCTTGCAAAAAACATCATCACTAATTTTTACCTATAAACAAATATAATCATTCAAATTCATAATGCAGAAAAATCTAATTTTAATAATTGTTCTCATTAGTGCAATCCTCTGCAATTTTACTTTTGCTGCCGTACCCATGAAATTAAGAAAAGCCGAAGTACATACTGATAAATGTGGTTGTCCGCAGGCTAAAATTTGTTGCCCAAACGGCTTCTGTTGTGAGGAGGATGCTTGTTGCGATTCTGGATGTTGTTAAAACAAGACAGTTTCAAGAATTACTTGATAAAAGCCTGACTTCTGGCTAACGAAAAACTGTCCAAAATTCCAAAGAAAATACTCCTGTGTATAAATATGATTTGTCAAAACTGATTCAAGTGACTTAATAATGTTTATTTTAAATAAAATAGATTTATTTTTTTTATTATTTATTATTTCACATTTCTTATGTATTTCTCTCCCATTTTATTTTCATATATTTCTCACCATTTTATTATATATTATTTTCATGTATTTCTCACCATTTTATTATATCAACTCTTTCTATTATTTTCATATATTTCTCACTTTCGATTATTTGAATAATAATATAATATAATTTGAATTATATTGATTATTTATTTTTATAGTATTCGTATATTCGACTTTCTATTTGATTCTAATGAATAAATAATAAATTGAATGAATTAAATATAAACTCACATGGACAAACGATCCATTCATTACATTTCGTTCAGTAACATCACATTAATAATTATGATAATGCATCAGCTAACCATTTCCATCGTTCTCCATCTTAACTTTTATCAAATGAATTTTTATGTTGTATATATATCTTTATTGATAATGGATTTCAATAGTTCAGGATCAATATTAATATTATTTATTTACTACAGATAATAATACTTCTATATTGTTCATAATTACATTTAATAAATAACCGGAAAATGCAATGTTATGGATCTTTTAAATAAATAAAAACGTAAAAAAAAAATAGTTATTATAAAATAAATAATTAAAATAATCATTCACATTCCCATTATACACCTCCGAACGAAGGTATATTTGGTTCAAAGTCAAAATATGCCACTAATTCATTAATGGGAAGTTTTGCTAGCGCATTAGGCTCACAAAAATCAATTTTTGATGAGTAACCTTCGCAAAAATTAATTTTTGATGAAAAATCTATACAAAACGAAGAGGAAGAGATCGAAAATAATAAGGATAAGAAGAAGTTCCTTTAGAAACAAGAACAGAAACTTTATTACAAGAAATAGAAGGCAGAAACTTTGATAACAATAATAATAGTAATAATAATAATAATAATTATAATAATAAAAATAATATTTTTTCATTAATTATCCAAGAAACAATGAAAATCACCTCGACTAGGTATAAATTCTATATTATTAACATTATATTTTATTAAAAAAAATTATAATAATTTTATAGTTATGCGTGCAGATACATACTAAAGGTGATCTTATTTCATTGTTCATTTTGTGATTTTGTAATTATATTTTAATTATATTTCGATACTTTTTATTGCATTTTACTGTATTTTCTTTAGTTACCTAATCCAAATGCGGCTGATGATTTATATGAAGCGATAATCGATGCAGCACATCCAATCACATCCTGGAGTAAATGAGAGACAAGAAACGTAAAATCGAAGATTTAGAAGGTATATTTCATATTTTATTTTTTAAAAAAATTATAAGTAATAATAATAAATGAATAAATAAATGATTAATGTTTCGATTTAATTTTAATTGAAGGTGACAGCAAGGATGATAGCCCCGGGGGACGAAAACGAAATAAAATGCACAGTATGTAACATTTTTATTAAGGATATTAAGGATATTTAAATATTATTTATTTATTTTTTTTGTATCCTAAAATAAATATATTTCATTTTACAGTTGAATTTTTACTTAATTAATTTGAGGTGTTTTTTTTTTCGGAAATTTTATTTTTTCCATTTATATTCTCTAATAAAAATTTTATTAAAATTTTGCGTAAATTAAATAATTATTCTTGTGAATAATCGAAGAATTTTTAAGAATAGCATTAATTTATGTGAAATGGAATTTATAATTGTCTCCAGTAGGAGCCATGAAAGGTTATTATTATGGTAATAACTCTCGCAAAAAATTTGATTCACAAAAGAATATTATATTATTATTTTATTAAAAAAAAGATATTAAAAATTAAGAATTATTGTTCTATCTATTCTATATATTCTTCTATTTCATTTTTTTTTTTCAGCTTTTAATTTCACATTTTTCTTATTTTACAAAAATGGATTGCAATTTTTTATTAAATATCTGATACATATAATGTTTCTCGGGTAGAATAAAATAAATTTCAATATATTAAGTTCTTGAATTGACCAATTGGTTTCAAAGATTAATTTTAATAGTTCATATGGTGGTCTAATCAGTCAATAATCTATCATTGAGATAAAAATTTCTTTTTTTTTTCTTGAATACTTTGGGACATCAGTAATATTATTTATTAAACTTTTAGGAAATTTAGGTGAAACCCCACCAATTTAAAATAATTCAGAAATAAACAATGATTTAATTTAAATAAAATAATATATTCTCAATTCGTGATTATTATTATTGTTATTGTTATTTCTTGATCTGAACCAATAATTTGTCGTGAATATATGAAAATAAAACAAGCTAAATTAATAATTATAAATTCATTAGTGAACGATAGATAATCAAAAGTAGCTTGAGTTTGTGACTATGATAATCAAATCCGTTTTGAATTCGTAAAGTTCGAGTTTAATATTATAATTCCATACATTCCATTTACTAATCTAAGCATTCATATGTGAATTAAAATATATACAAGGCCCGCTATGTGAATCATTGCAATTTAATTTCATTATTATTGGTGAGTTAGATAAAGTTTATTCATTAATAAGAGTGGTCCCAAAAACTTTTTAAGTGTCACAAGTGACCATTAAAAATCGTAAGAATAGCAAAATAAGAATAATAGTAATAATAGTGATTGTTGATGATAATAATTTCGTTGATCCCAATTAGCTTGGCAAATTCAAATAAAGAATTTTATTATTATCAAATGTATCTACCCACAGGATTAAGCTTAAGTTATCAATTGGAAATTTTGAAAGAGAAAGTGAAAATCATTTGTAAATTATTATCAAGTTCAAAAAGAGAAGCTTGAAACGTTAAGTAAAGGTGCAAAATATTTATATGGGAAATTGAAAACTCTCATGGAAGAAAGGATTCAACTTTTTGATGATAATTTTAATGAAGAGTGTTTAGAGAAAGTATGTTCTATTGTTAATTAATTAATTTATTAATTTATTTATTGATTTTATTTATTGTTAATTCATTTATTGACTTTATTTATTGTTAATTTATTTATTCATTTATTATATTTTAGCTAACTTTTGAGTTTGAACGGCCATTATTTAAAAAGCCATTTAAGTAGGATTATTATTATTGATTTATGTTTCATTATTTATTTTTTATTATTTTTTTTATTTATTTTATCATAGTTTGCTGCACAATTGGTTGATATTACAACAGATTTGTGGACTGCACGTTCTAAAGTAGGATATATTAGAATTACTTGTCATTGGTTAACACAAGACTTGCAACTAATTGATCTTTAACTTGCAATTGAACAAATACCATATCCACATATTGGCGTAGCAATCTCTGACTTTTTGGGATAAATATTTGGTTCCTCAATATGAAAATGATAAGTTCTTCGAGAGCTTACAAAATAATAAGTAAAATAACATCTAATAATAATAATAGCAACTTTTTTAATTATTATTATTATGTGATGTTATATTTTAATATCAATTTTTTAATTTGTTTAATATTAGATAATTAACTTTTTAAACTTTTTATTATCAGTTTATAGTTGATCTGCTGGCGAAGTATACGAACTACTTTCACAAGAAATATTTTGTCTACAAGAATTATATGCTAAATTTGCCAAGATTTATCAATGGATGTTGGAAAGACAAGTCTTAATAGGAGGTAAAATTATTATTTCTTTATTTTTTTATTGATTTGTTGATTTCCATATCACATTTATTCTATTCTTAATATTAGCATCTATCATTTGTAGAAAATGTTCGAATTTGAAAAAAAAGGTATCGATTCTTTCAAAGTTCATTCCGACCATTGGAAGAAGACAATCTTGTTGGGCCAATTTAGTTAATAAAATTATGTGGCATTGTGTGAGCTTGTGATCTCCGAAGCCTGAGATTTATTATGATCACTAAATTTAATTTATCAAATTTATTTTTATATCAAAAAAAATAAATTAATGAAATTATTAGCAACAGTTATTTATTTATTTGGGTTAAAAGTTATTAAAAATGTTTAAAATTATGCGACAAAAATATTTATATGTAAAAATAAAAATAAAAATAATAAAATGAAAATTTTATATATAAAAACAAGAAGGAAGAGGTGAAGAAAAGAAGAAGAAAGTGAAGAATTAGTATTAGTAAAGACAGTCCAAATTTATTTAAAGAAATTTCATTAAAAATGATTGTGTGGAACAATGCTTATACGTATCATCAAATTGTTAATGCAAAATATCAAATTATGATCTGGTAATTTTTTTTATTTATTATTTATTTTTTTATTATTTTTATTTATTTTATTTTATTTTAATTTTACACAGTGGATTTCATAAAAAATATTATTATTAAATATCCTAATTAAAATCATAACTAAATTTTTATCGTTATTGCAATTGCCATATTGCCATAATACAAATTCATTTAGATATAAATATTTTTATTGTTACACATAATATTAAAAAAAAAGATAAATGTCATCTGATAAAATATGACCTAATGAATGAATACTATTTGAGAATTACACTTCTCTGTAGACTAATATACAGTGCAAAAATCATGCCCATCATCCATGAAATAGTATTAATATTAATAATTTCGTAAATGAAGATTCATTATTTGATATATTTTAAAGACATGAATAAACGAAAAAAATATATTTAACGTGATGTAGTATTAATATTAATAATTTCGTAAAAGATTCGTTATTATTTTAATAACGAATCACTTATAAATAATTATTTATGAAGAATTTTCGTTTTTAGAAATATTTTGGCACATTGAATAATTTCAAATATGTAAAATATCTTCGTACACTTTTTTTTTACATTTGAATAAATATCACGAACTCTTTATTAAATAAATTAAAACATACACGATTTATATTGTTATTTCTATGCTATTGTTTAACCTTTATTTCAATAAATATATTTTATTATAATATGAAATTATATTGATTATAATATTATCGAATTGTTCAGTTTGAAATTTGCTTTTTAATAATCTGAAATACTTCATAGTCTACTATAGAAAATCTTGCTTCGGTTTTTCTAATACTTCTTTCATAATAAATAAAATTATTACACCAACATTGTTTATCTTGAGTAAAATCAGAAACCAATGATTTCATCAAAAATTCACAACCACCAAAATATGGACCATAAATATTCTGATCCTCATAATCAGATAGTATAGAGCTCGACTACTATATTTAACTCGGCTGAGAATTGAATTTTGGATATTACCATTTTTCAATGAAAAAATGAAACTATCATTTGTTTTCATATCACTACCACTTATTGAATTATCCCAGGCCAAAGGATTATAACCACCAATTATTTCGTCAGTTCCTGCAACCTTTGCAACCACAATTGTACCAGTATGTCCATTACACATGTTCCAAAATGTCTTGGGCTGAAAACCATCTCTACTTCCTCGAAGAATTAATTGAAATTCATAAGGAATATTTTCTAAAGAAAACATGGTTGATTTTTTATCAACCCATGACGAAAGTTCTGCAACATGTTCTTTGTTGATTATAGTCGAGAATGGTTCATCTACTTTTGGTACCAATTCAGGGGTTGAAATGGTTCTTGAAGGTAATTCTGGTTTGGAAATGATTCTCGCCGGTAAAACAAGGGAAGTAACGGGTTCATTTGGGGACATAGAATGTCATCCCAGAGCTGTTTTTCAAGGATTTTTTTATAGGGTTTCATTTTCTTCCAAATATCTTCGCTGGGAATATGAAAATATCGAATAAGTGGTAAACAGTTTCGTAGTGTTATTTTTAAAGCCTTGAAATTTTCTTTGGACCATTCTTTCGAAACTGCAGGTAAAGTAGGATTTTGTGCAATTCCCCATTTGATAACGTAATCCCAAATTTTAATTTCTTCGACTTTCAAGTCATCTCTTTTCAAAATAGATATCAATGCTGTTTCTTGGAGTGAAGTGAAATCGTCTGACTCAAAAATCAAATTTGGATATTTTACAATAATGTCATTATAAAATTTTTTCAAATCTTTAAATTCATTACTATCGAAGATTGAATGATAAACAAGTGAAAAATGAGTTTTTAACCAAGAAGCTTTAGATTCGATAAGGTTACTTTCTAATTTTCTTGATAGCTCATTAAGTTCTAATTCATTGGCATTGACCATTAATTCATAAATAGTTTTGGTCTCCGAATTTTCAATATCGACAATTCCACCATAGATATATCTAAAATAATAAATGTATTTTATTTACCAATATCGAGTGACAATATAATTAAATTAATATTACTTACTTAAGAATAATTTCGAATAATGGAGTAGAAATATTTGGTTTAATAATAGTTTTAATATGATTTTTATTCGCAGTAACGTTCTCTAATTCTTTATCAAAGTATCTTGAACGATAACGTAAGACAACAGAATGCGCCGTAAAAGATTTCTTATTTCCTTCTTTATCAACTTCGATGACAACATTATATTCTTTTTTGTCATTAAGGATTTCCGAAAAATCTTGAGATAATTTATCAAAAAATTTAAAAGCCATTTTTTTAATTATTATAAAATTTCAAAACTGCACAATAAAGTTTATTGTACGATTTCTTGTACAATTTATTGACCAATCTGCATCATTAATATTAATAAAATGTAACACCGCTCCTAATTGCATGCTTTAACTAGTATGTCATTGTCCGGAGCGTAGCGTAGGACATTTAATGGACAAGTAGGTCGATACCAACGTTGCATTTTTGATGCAGCAATAGGCAAAATATCAAAAACGTAATTATGCAAAGGATGCCTGTCCGATTTTGGATAATGATACATGTCACAATACTAACTAGCAAATGGTAAACATTGCAACAATCGTTTCTAAAATCCTTTGCATAATTACGTTTTTGATATTTTTCCTATTGCTGCATCAAAAATGCAACTTTGGTATCCATTAAATGTCGTCTAAAATCACATTAAGTGACACATGATTTGTCAAACGACGATTGATCAAAAAAGGATACTGCAAATTTTTTTGTAAAGAAAAAAAGAATAAAAACAAAACAAACCAATTTTTTTTCACTCTTTGGTTGTCCCCTCTGTCTTCGGTCGTTACGGCTCTACTCCTTCAGTTGTAACGACAATATCAAATCTTACACCAGACGAAAAACTTAGTCTTCTTTTGATCTAAACTGTTCATTAGAAATTCCAATGGAAGATTTTGACAATAATTGGTAGCCATTAGTTTCGAACATTTAGACGCAATGGGATTCATATAAACATGCAAATGGTGATGTATGAAGCACCGGGAATCAAGTACCCGACAAAAAAAATATCCCATATGAAAAACGTTGAATTATCAAGATACGACCATCTGGCCCATGTTTTGCAAAAATTAAAGTTTCTTGGATAATCTCTTCAGAGGTGGTTCAAGTAGAACGATATAATAACTCCTCTAACCACACGCATACTTTAATAGAAGTCGATAGGATAAAATGAGCAAAAGCTGTCAGAAGTTTAGTTGAAAAAGAAGTTGTCAAAAATTATTCCCCTCCAGCAATCACAGCCGCCGTCAAAGAATATGCACCAGTGAAGATAGACTTTGGTGAGTGTGTGCGCAAGCTAAAGTGTAAAGAAGTAACGAACATTAAATATTAAGTTCGTGGCCTATGAAAATCCACCTTATTGGAAATTCGAATCTAAAATTAGATATCTCAGAATCTGTTTCTTATTTAATGGAACATGGATATCTTGTTAAAAATTATCGTGTCCCTCAACGGTCTACAAAAGGCATTGATTGCATTTGCACTTCCAGAGCAACTAAAGAAGCTTGAACTTCATGGATGGTACGCTTATAGATTCAACACTTAAGACATGACTAACATCTATTCACTTTTCATGTCCGTGACACTTATGGATGTTGGGACGTGGGTGCCTATTTTTTTGTGAGTAGTGAGGATGGAGATACGGTTGCAGAAGCATTAATAATAATTCGTAATAAATATTGCCGTTGGTCCCCGCTACATACTTTCAGATCATAGTAATTTTGAGGCTAAAGGTATTAAAAAAGCCTTTCCCGGTATAACTGCTAGTGAGCAAGAATGCCAAATGCTCCTTTGTGTCATTCATGTTATGAGAACGTAGGTGCAAAGAATTTGTAAAAAAAAACTGGAATGTCATGATCGCAGCAATGCACAAAAGAACAAGAATTGGTTGCGAAATTCTTGTTCCGGAGGTTATTAATCATTGTTCTGTTCCTGTTGTACAAAACTATATTAAAGGAACTATGTGAAAAATGGGATTTATGGGCCCGTCAACATTCTCCCCTCTGTTAGAATCTTTCATAGCGAATTTAAAAGAATAACATCCCATCACACGGTTTGATTGGCACATGACGATTTTTTTTAATTTATTTTACCTCCCCATCTCATTTTGTATTATTTTATTTTTTTATTATTTTAGGTGCAGTTCATTCAGACATTGATTTAGTTAATTCTTCAAGTTCCCTTTCAAAATTTTCTTCATTCTTGGGGTTTTGGGTGATTGATACTATATTTCCAGGATGAAATCCTGGTGAACTATACTTAATTCAACTAATTTTTGAATCGATTAATATGATTCAAATTAATTTTTAAATATTCTCGAAGATTTCTATCTTTTACATAATCTAAAACCATCATATATTTGCTTGCCATAAAATTCAATTGAAACATCGTTTGTTTATAAGTGAATTTCCATATAATAATATAAATATTTTTAATTTATCGTTGAAACATTATATAATAATTTGAAAATTAAAATATTTACCTCATTTAGAATATCGTTAAAATTCACTAAATTATCAACTTTTTCATCAACCTAGCAAAATGTATTGTTACAAATCCACCTTTACCTATTTGTTTAACATCTTTAAATTTATCATGAGGTATCCATTCTATTACTTCTCTAGGATAATTTGCATTTAGTTGAGCATCTTGAATGAATTTATCTATTTTGTCATTTCCACTTGTCCAATAATTAAAATCGAATTTATTAAGGCATACGAATAAAATTTATATAGTCATGTCATAGCGTGAATTAATTAATACGATGAATTTTTGAAAAATCAATTGGTTTGTTTTCATATACATATATAAAGTGAATTGCGAAAAATAATAAATATAAAGAGGTCCAAAATATCAATTTGGATTATAGTTGAGAATGGCAATTCAGATTTTGAAATGATTTCAGAATTGGAAATGATTCTTGGTAAAATAAGCGAATTAACGGGTTTATTTGAGGACATAGAACGTAGGATTATTTGATTCTAAAGTTGTTTTTCAAAGATTTCTCTGTAGGGCTTCATTTTTTTCTCAAGTATCTTCGCCAGGAATATGAAAAATATCAGATAAGTGATAAAAAGTTTCGTAGTGTTATTTTCAAAGCCTTGAAATTACCATAAAACCATTCTTTCGAATCAGCAGGTAAAGTAGGATTGTGCGCAATTCTCCATTTAATAACATAATCCCAAATTTTAATTTCTTCGACATTCAAGTCATCTCTCTACAAAATAGAAGTCAATGCTGTTTCTTGAAGTGAAGTCTTCGGATTCAAAAATCAAATTTGGATGTGTTGCAATAATATTATTCTAAAAAATTTTCAAACCTCTAAATTCATCACCATTGGAGATTGAATGATAAATACGGTCTTTAGATTCGATAAGGTAACTTTCTAATTTTACTGACAGTTCTTTAAGTTCTAATTCATTAGAATTGACCATTAATTAATAAATGGTTTTGGTATTCGTATTTACAGCATCGACAATTCCATCAAAGATTTATCTATATAATATATTTTATTTTATTAATATTGAACCTTAATATAATTTAATGTAATGATTAATTTTTTGACTTAAGAATAATTTCGAATATTTAAGAAGAAATATTTGGTTTACTAATAATTTTGACGTGCTTTTTATTCGTAGGGACGTTCTCTGATTCTTTACCAAAGTAGGATGAATGATAATGTATGACAACTGAATGTGCAGTAAAAGATTTCTTATTTATTTCTTTATCAACTTCAATGATGACATTATATTCTTTTTTATCATTAAGAAGTTCTGTGATGATTTATCAAAAAATTTCAGACATTTTTTATTATTTTTAAAATTTCAAACTGATTGCATTTACAATTTATTTTAAAGATTCATAAGATCGTGTCAAAAAAAAATTTAATAACTGTGTTACAATTACATTTACAGTAAGTGCTTTATTATCTATTATTATTTATTATATAATTATTGAAAATTCATGGAAAATCGAATTTTTAATATTTCCATTTTTAAAGAAAAACTAGAGTGGACCAATAACCACCACCACCGTTTTGTATTTCTTTTGTTAAAATTGACAAGACTTTTATTACAAAAACTGATTTATTAATAATTATTTATCATTATTTTTGTATTACATTATTAAGGATAAATTTTCAAGGCGCTGGTATTCTTTAACCATCTTCTGATCTATAATGAATGCATATTTTGAAAGGGTAGGAATTTGAATGTTATCCCATGAAGGGCAATGACTTAAAGCAACATATGCTGTATTTGTTTAGTAGAGTTTTGATTTTCAAAAAGATTTTGAATCTGTGCATTATTTATTGAAAATTCATTCATACATTTTTCTGGTATATTTACTTCAAATATATTGTATAAATAATGACTCATTTTATAGTTAATAATAAATAATTTTTTTAATTATTTTTTTTTAATAAATTTTTTTTCAGAAGAAAAAAATAATGGATATTTATATTTTCACTTTTTTTTTTGTTTGTTAAAATCAGTTTTATTTTTATCAAAAAAATGTGGTTAAAAATTAAAAAAAAAGAAAAAATTACAAATTTTTTAAATACCAAAAATAAAATATATAATAAAGAATAAATAAAATAAAATAATGAAAAATAAAATAATGTAAATTTAAAAAATAAATAATAATAATAAACAAACAAATTTATTAAGATTCATTATTATTTTTTTTTGACTGTGTAATGATTCTTTTTTTTGTATTAGATGCTTTATTGTTACTTTTCCTTTTGTTATTATTATTATTTGGTTCACTTTTAGTGGCAATAGTAAAATTATCACCCTCATCATTATTGTTTTTTTTTTGGTTTCAACAATGGTGTTTTTAGTACTACCTAATACTAAATTTTCTTCACTATTTTTATCAATTATTTTTGAAATCAATTTTCTATAATTTTCTTCTGAGTTATTCCAGTTATAGGTTGTTGATGATTGTGCTGTTGATTTCATAGGTGTTTTTTGTTGATAACCTGGTAAATAATTAATATCCAAAATATCAACAATAATCTGACTATCAGGATCAATATTTAATTCACCACAAATAAGTAATGTGAATTTTCATTCAAATTATTTGTTTTATTATACAACCTTTGATCAATATTCAAAAATTTACAATTTATTTGGTATTTTTTATCCTCTGCACCTTTTATCCACTCTTTGACTTTTATTTCAATATGACAAATTTCATTTGTTTTTTTTTTTTTGATTTTTGATATCCCAGTCAGTCAGATAGATGTTTAGTGCACTTATATGCAANAATGGTGTTTTTAGTACTATTATCTTCATGATTATTACTACCTAATACTAAATTTTCTTCATTATTTTTATCAATTATTTTTGAAATCAATTTTCTATAATTTTCTTCTGAGTTATTCCAGTTATAGGTTGTTGATGATTGTGCTGTTGATTTCATAGGTGTTTTTTGTTGATAACCTGGTAAATAATTAATATCCAAAATATCAACAATAATCTGACTATCAGGATCAATATTTAATTCACCACAAATAAGTAATGTGAATTTTCATTCAAATTATTTGTTTTATTATACAACCTTTGATCAATATTCAAAAATTTACAATTTATTTGGTATTTTTTATCCTCTGCACCTTTTATCCACTCTTTGACTTTTATTTCAATATGACAAATTTCATTTGTTTTTTTTTTTTTGATTTTTGATATCCCAGTCAGTCAGATAGATGTTTAGTGCACTTATATGCAAATTTTGAATTGAAATTTTGGTTATCTATAATTTAATTATATTATTATAAATTTATTATTATAATGACTAAAATTAATACAAAAATATAAAAAATTTACTTTTATTTCATTTGTTTTTGAAAATTTAGTTAGATTGACTTTCCCAGATATTTCATAAATCATACCTTCTATTATCTTATCAACAAATGAAGGTATTGATGGATTTTTATTATAAAATGCAGTTAAATAGAAATTAAAAGTACCATCTATGTTATTGTTGTTTTTTTCCACTCTTGAAATAGCATTAGCTTCAATAATTGTGAAATTGTTTGTTTCTTTAGTGCTAACAATTGAATCAATCAAACAAATATTTGTTAATTTGAATGGCTTTTTTTTTAAAAAAAAATGTTTATTTTGAAGAATATTTTAAATATGTAAAGTTTTTTTTAATGGACTTAATTAATGATTTTTTTAAATATTGTAAAATGATTTTTTAGTTTACTATTTTAAAAATAATAACTCAAATAATTTGTTTATCTGTTTTTTAAGTAATAAAAATTTCATATGATTTTGTTTTTTTTTGCTAAAAATATCAATTTTTAGATTTTAAAAAAAAGTATTAGTAGATCATCATAAATAGCGATATTTCAATTTTTAAAAAATATATGCTAATAACAATCTAAAAATATTTTTATTTATAAAAAACTAAAAAAGAAATACGTATACATATATATTTTTAGATCTTTTTTTTTTAGTTTTTTTTTATATTTTATTTATTTATTTATAGAGATAATATACATATATATAAGAAAGGTTCCTTATTTGTAATTCTTTGGTCAAGATTGACAAGAGTTTTTAACTTTTTTATTATAAAAACTGAACACAGACTTTTCATCCATTCTTATCATATCGTTAAATTTTCATCCATTCTTATCATATCGTTAAATAAACTGTTATTTATTTCAGAACATTGACCAAGATTAAAATTCCAACAAATAGCCTTGTGACCACCAATAATTTCATCTGTATCCTTAACTTTGCACAGCTACAACATTTGTTTTTTGATTGCAAAAATCCCACGAAGAATGAGATCAACATTTTTGTTACTTTTTTTTATCAATCCGAGCTGCGTTTTAATAATTGATTATGAAGTAATTTGAAATTATATGAATCAATTAATATGATTAATTTTTGAAAAAGTCAATTTTAATAAATAAAAAATGATTATTTTGCTTATTTTCATTTTGAATTTTTTTTTTGGTAAAGGAAATTGAGGATCATATCTGTAAAACAATAAATAGCCCATTAGTATAAATAAAATAAATTTTTATTTTTGTTGATAGAATACGTATTCAATTGAATATAAATTTTCTCGAAATCATCGTAGCTTTTTGTTAATATGTATACTCTTTAGCCAGTTATTAAAAAAATAATATACAAAGCGAATTGCGAAAAAAATAATAAATATAGAGTTCCAAAATACCAATTTGGATTATAAGATAAAAAATAATTAATTTTTTTTATTTTCGTGGCTAACAGTTATGAAATGCACTTTGCAGTATGACAATTTTGTTTAATAAAATAACAAGCATAATTCCCACTTCCCTACTTCCCGTCTCCGTCCCCGTCCCGCTTTAAAATAAATAAAAAATATTACATAAACCTTCTCACTACTAAAAAAAAGCTAATATGAAAGCTATTTCTTAGTATGAGATAGTAAATCCATTTCTTTACAATAAGTCCATGTAATATGAGGAAAAAATTAAGTGGGAAAAGGGTAATTATAACTTTTTTTTTAAATTTTTTAAGATTATAGGAAGCATCAGTCATGATATTTAGCCATATCATAATAATCATATGCCTCGCTAATTGTCATAATCTCATGTTAACATTCAAATCTTGCAATTTTTAGTGAATTAATACTGAATTTAAATTCGTAATGAAATTTATAATAGGCTTCTTTAAATTTTTAAATCAAAAGATATAATAAATATTCCTTAATATACTTTATGATATTACTGTATGTTTTATCTTAAAAAACTTCATAATTATCTAATCTATAATAAACAGTTTTGAAAATAACTATCATTTAATTTATATTGATTATTGGAATTTTTATTTTTTATAATGTTTATTTTATCAAATTATTTTCTGGATGTAATAATGTGATAATAATTTAAAATTCAAAATATAAATTGCTAATAAAATAAAAAATAGATACTGAGAATGAGAATAAATAATTCTTTCATATTATTAATTTAACAATCATATATTACAACTAAATTTTTCTTGTTTTAGGTCAACTTGGAAATCACGTTATTTAATATACAAAATAGTATTGGTGAAATAAACCCCGGTTTCTTATTTAATGTAATGAAAAAATGGATTTGGATAATAAAACAAAAAATGATTATTTTTTTATTTTCATTTTTGGTATAAAAAATATATTCCAAATTTTGATATTACTATCATTGTTTTCAGCCACGAAAATATAAATTATAAGACTATATTGGTTGAGTTAACGAAAAATCAATAGATAATTTTTTGACTAAAAATTTCTGTATTCTCTCCCACAAAAACTTCTATTGCGAGAGACTGGAAGGTAACGGAACTACTTTCCGGGTTATATGAGAAACATTTGCCTGTAGCAGTTCATCGTTTATCTGCCTGCTGTTGACTAGCTTGACAAATGCATTATAATTGATTTTTTCATTTTTCACCAACGCTTGGATCATACGCTTACCAATGGCATGATTTTTTTCGCTCTTCCTCATTTGAGTCGGTGAAAGTTGTCTTCGATGGCACCTAGCACATTTTTACGAACCTTTGAAAACAAAATATAAAGTGTGATGGGAGCGTTCACACAACGGTCATGTAAAATACCATCACCATTATCAAATAGTAAATAATCTCTCACTTTCAAATGCCTCGCCCCTATTTATCCTATCACCATATGTCTTGAGATCACGAATCCGGCCACCTAAGAGTCGGATGAGTTGATTGGAGACCTTTTACTCAATGCCAAGTTTTCCGAGAAGTTGAATGCATCTTTGTTAGTTAGGTCTCCGATGGCAAGGGAGTATCACAACAATAAAATAATATAGTATTTATATATATATATTTTAATAATTGTTGAATATAACAATTGTAAGAATTTTTGAGAAGAAAAAAATCATTCTGAAAAGAAAGTGAATAGGCAGTTTATGATTTTAATATATATATATTAATTAAATAAAATAATCATTTATTATAAACACTATATTTGGTATATAATAGTTATTATTGTCCGGAGCGTAGCGTAGGACATTTAATGGACGAGTAAGTTGATACAAAAGTTGCGTTTTTGATATTTTAAAGTTCTGATATTGATACATAGCTTAACAAAAAAATAGAAAAGGATCAAAGACATAACTTCCGTAAGCGTGTCTGTCCGATTGTTAAATAACGATCACATGTCAAAATATTATATGCTCCGGACTTGCAATGGTTTGCCATTTCCTAGTTATTTTGGAAAGTTATATTCACCAGTCTTGGGAATTAAGTGATATAAAGAATTTAAAAAATACGTGAAATAAATGGATTACCTTCGATTCAAGATAAAGGTAATTACGAAAGTTTATTTATATTTTTTATTATTATATTTCGTATATATTTAATTCAATACTATATACTAACAATAATATAATAATAATCAATCGAAANTATATATTTTAATAATTGTTGAATATAACAATTGTAAGAATTTTTGAGAAGAAAAAAATCATTCTGAAAAGAAAGTGAATAGGCAGTTTATGATTTTAATATATATATATTAATTAAATAAAATAATCATTTATTATAAACACTATATTTGGTATATAATAGTTATTATTGTCCGGAGCGTAGCGTAGGACATTTAATGGACGAGTAAGTTGATACAAAAGTTGCGTTTTTGATATTTTAAAGTTCTGATATTGATACATAGCTTAACAAAAAAATAGAAAAGGATCAAAGACATAACTTCCGTAAGCGTGTCTGTCCGATTGTTAAATAACGATCACATGTCAAAATATTATATGCTCCGGACTTGCAATGGTTTGCCATTTCCTAGTTATTTTGGAAAGTTATATTCACCAGTCTTGGGAATTAAGTGATATAAAGAATTTAAAAAATACGTGAAATAAATGGATTACCTTCGATTCAAGATAAAGGTAATTACGAAAGTTTATTTATATTTTTTATTATTATATTTCGTATATATTTAATTCAATACTATATACTAACAATAATATAATAATAATCAATCGAAACCTTTATCTCAATATTACTATCATGGATAACATAAATGGAATTATTGACTCACATAACAAAAATGCCAATGATAATAATAATAGAACACCACTAATAATAACAAAAACAATGGTAGTAATACTAATTAAGCACCTAAATTACGGAAACAACAATTTCAAAACAATCAACGTCCTAATGTTCCAAATTCAATTCAAGAAGTCAGAGATTTATATCGTAATTTGTTTAAACCAGCATGGCACTTGACTATATCGGAAAGAAATTGAAGAAATAAAAAAATGTCTAATTGGAGGCACTGCCCGCATGTCAGAAAAGTCAATAAAGTTGTGTAAGCAAACAACAACAACAATAAAGTAATTTATGCATAATGGTGATGATGTAAGTAATGTAAATGGGTGACAAAAGAAGATTTATAATAGTAATATGATATGAAAAAAGACAAAGATAATCATTATAAAGTGGAGAGAATTGAAATACTTTATGTATCCTTTTTTTTCATTATTATTTTTGTTATTTCTTTATCATCATTTCATAATTTCATTATTCTGATTTTAGGCACTCCACATACAAAACTAACTACCTTTAACGAAAAATGTAAGAGAAAGAAAGTAAATAAGTGAAAGAGAAATTGAATTTAGTTCTTAATTATATTAAAAAATTTATTCTCACAGTAAAAAATCACAATGTCTTCTTGAAACTTTGGCTAAAATTTAATATGCAATATCTGAACATAGCATGGGTCTGTTAAATTAACTACTCCTTAGATAATATCATTGTTAAGATAAAGTTGATTTTAAAAAATATAATATTATTTATATAATTCCTTTTTTATTCCCATCATATTTCTTCAACTCATTTTTATCCATACAGTACTCCATACTAGCTTTTATTATTTGGAAATGGTGGTATGTAAGGAAATGTATTTTAGTTAACAGTTTTAGATTAAACATTTTTATTATCATAGTGTAAGATATTTACAATATCCAACTCAAAAATTTAAACTAACTTCTTGGACCATATTAATTTTACTAATAACGGATGAAAGAAAGTTTAGACACAAGCTAGCAACTTACACCTGTGCCCAAGAAAATTTTCTTAACAAGAGAAAAGAGCCATTTACATTTTTTTTTTTGATTTTTCTATTTTCGTATTGCAAAATAAAGTTTTAAGCGTAAATAGTCTTTAAATTTTATTAGATAGTCAATAAATAGATAGAAAAATAACAATTAAAAAAAATGTTACATAATATAATTTAAATATGATTATACAACAATTGGCTACACTTAGGGGTAGATGGTATAAATATCAGGATTACTTGTAGCGAGTTACTAAATTTAACCTACAAAGCTTACCTGTATGGTTAGGATTTGTTAAAAGTAAAAGGTTATACAAATAAATTATAAATTTTGCACACTAATCTTTATAATATTTCACAAATTGGTTTGCTGGATGAGTATTTACAGCAAATAAATATTAATTGTTATAATAGTACATTCTTTCAGAACCTTCTGTTTCTTTTATTTTTATCCTATGCAACATTTAATAACTAGAATTTCTATTATTTGTTGAAGATAAATGATCCACTCTTTACGTGATTTACAAAATACTTTAAACTTTTCATAACCTGTTTAATGTGATATAATATGTAATAATGTTTATAGCATTTCATTTTTGAGATTCCAATTCCATTTCGATATAAATAATTAATTGCACTTTGAACATATTTATCTCCACCTTCAGCTGATTTTGTGTATCATTGAAATGCTGTATCATTGAAATGCTTTCTCTTCATCCTTCATTGTTCCAATCTCATAATGACAAGATTATATTGTCCTTCAATAGATCCACCTTCAGCTGATTTCAAGTACCACTGGAATGCTTTTTCTTCATCTTTAGTTGTTCCAATCCCATGTTGATAACATCGTCCAATATTATATTGTCCATTAATATCTCCACCTTCAGCTGATTTCAAGTACCATTGAAATGCTTTCTCTTCATCTTTTGTTGTTCCAATCCCATTTCTATAACAATAACCAAGGATATTCTGTCCTGTAACATTCCCTCCTTTAGCTGATTTCAAGTACCATTGAAATGCTTTCTCTTCATCTTTTGTTATTCCAATTCCATGTTGATAACAACGTCCAATATTATATTGTCCATTAATATCCCCACCTTCAGCTGATTTCAAACACCACTGAAATTCTTTCCCTTCATCTTTTGTTATTCTAATCCCATTTCCATAAAAATATCCAAGTTTATTTTGTCCTGCAACATTTCCCCCCTCTCCTGATTTCAAGTACCACTGAAATGCTTTCCCTTCATCTTTTATTGTTCCAATTCCATATTGATAACAACGCCCAAGATTATATTGTCCATTAATATCTCCACCTTCAGCTGATTCCAAGTACCACAGAAATGCTTTATATTTATTTTTCGTTATTCCAATCCCATTTCTATAACAATAACCAAGGCTATTCTGTCCTGCAACATTCCCCCCTGCAGCTGATTTCAAGTACCACTGAAATGCTTTCTCTTCATCTTTTGTTGTTCCGATCCCATTCTTATAACAATAACCAAGGCTATTCTGTCCTGTTACATTCCCTCCTTTAGCTGATTTCAAGTACCACTGAAATGCTTTCTCATCGTCTCTTGTTGTTCCAATCCCATGATTATAACAATACCCAAGATTATATTGTCCTGTAATATTTCCCCCTTTAGCTGATTCCAAGTACCACAGAAATGCTTTCTCGTTATTTTTTGTTGTCCCAACCCCATGTTGATAACAATGTCCAAGATTATTTTGTCCTGTAACATTCCCTCCTTTGGCTGATTTCAAGTACCACTGAAATGCCTTCTCTTTATTTTTTGTTCTTCCAATTCCATTTTTATAACAATCTCCAAGATTATTCTGTCCATCGATATTCCCCCCTTCAGCTGATTTCAAGTACCATTTAAATGCTTTCTGTTCATCTCTTGTTGTTCCAATCCCATGATGATAACAATTTCCAAGATTATATTGTCCTGTAATATCTCCACCTTCAGCTGATTTCAAGTACCACTGAAATGCTTTCTCTTCATCTCTCGTTGTTCCAATCACATTTCTATAACAATCTCCAAGATTATTCTGTCCATTAATATTTCCACCTTCAGCTGATTTCAAGTACCAATGAAATGCTTTCTCTTGATCTTTTGTGGTTGCAATCCCACTTTGATAAAAATTTCCGATATTATTCTGTCCCCAATTATTTCCCCCTTCGGCTGATTTCAAGTACCACTGAAATGCTTTCTCATCATTTCGTGTTGTTCCAATCCCATGATTATAACAATATCCAAGATTATATTGTCCATAAACAACTCCGCCTTCAGCTGATTTCAAGTACCACTGAAATGCTTTCTCTTCATCTCTTGTTGTTCCAATCCCACAATGATAACAACGTCCAAGATTATTTTGTCCCAAATTATTTCCCCCTTCAGCTGATTTCAAGTACCACTGAAATGCTTTCTCATCATCTCGTGTTGTTCCAATCCCATGATTATAACAATATCCAAGATTATATTGTCCATAAACAACTCCGCCTTCAGCTGATTTCAAGTACCACTGAAATGCTTTCTCATCATCTCGTGTTGTTCCAATCCCATGATTATAACATTGTCCAAGATTAAACTGTCCATTAGTATTTCCACCTTCAGCTGATTTCAAGTACCACTGAAATGCTTTCTCTTCATCTTTTGTTGTTCCAATCCCATTTCTATAACAATCTCCAAGATTATTCTGTTCCCAATTATTTCCCCCTTCAGCTGATTTCAAGTACCATCGAAATGATTTCTCTTTATCTTTTGTTGTTCCAATCCCATTCCTGTAACAATAACCAAGATTATTCTGTCCATCGATATTCCCCCCTTCAGCTGATTTCAAGTACCATCGAAATGCTTTCTCTTCATCTTTTGTTGTTCCAATCCCATAATGATAATAACATCCAAGATTATACTGCCCATTGATATTCCCTCCTTTGGCTGATTTTAAGTACCATTGAAATGCTTTCTCTTCATCTTTTGTTGTTCCAATCCTATGTTGATAACAATGTCCAAGATTATTTTGTCCTTTAATATTCCCCCCTTCCGCTGATTTCAAGTACCACTGAAATGCTTTCTCTTCATCTCTTGTTGTTCCAATCCCATTTCTATAACAATCTCCAAGATTATTCTGTCCATTAATATTTCCCCCTTCAGCTGATTTCAAGTACCACTGAAATGCTTTCTCTTCATCTTTTGTTGTTCCAATTCCATTTCTATAACATTCTCCAAGATTATTCTGTCCATCCATATTCCCTCCTTCAGCTGATTTCAAGTACCACTGAAATGCTTTCTCTTCATCTCTTGTTGCTCCAATCCCATATTCATAACAATGTCCAAGATTATATTGTCCATAATTATCTCCACCTTCAGCTGATTTCAAGTACCACTGAAATGCTTTCTCTTCATCTTTTGTTGTTCCAATCCCATTTCTATAACAATCTCCAAGATTATTCTGTCCATCCATATTCCACCCTTCAGCTGATTTCAAGTACCATTGGAATGCTTTCTCCACATCTTTTATTGCTTGGATTTCATTGTTTTGCATGTTTGATTTATGTTGAAATTATACCGAATAAATATTAAGTTTCAGGTTTTGTTTTTAATAGAAACTTTATTCCGCCAAGTTTTAAATGGAATATAAATTCAAGTAGGTATTAAAATTTATTATTGATAAATAGAATAAATAGATATTTTGATAATTGGAGCATAAAAATAACTTTTGATAATTAAATTCAATGTCTATAACGAATAATTTTAGTTTCTGTGGATAATATTTTCACGCTATTCTGTTTTAATTTATCGGAATTTCATAATTATTGTTTGCCCAAATAAGGAGAAGATGATCGATTTACATTCCATTATCAAACTTTAAGATAGATTTTCTAAAAAAGGGTTCTTTAGAAATCTTTTGTGCGAATTTGGAATTTCATAATGAATTTCTGTCATGGAAAATAAATCAAGAATATGGTTTATATGATCAAAATTTTATAAGCTAGTGCTATTTTTGCTTTGTAATTTATTTTACAGTAAAATTTTATCACCAATTCACATATTAAATGAAAAATGAATACTTATTTTAAAATGATTAATATGGGCATTATAATTTTTTTATAATAGTGGACTCAAATAATGAATAAAAAAGAACTTTAAGAACTTTCGAAATTATTTAAAGAAAGGTGCCAGTTAATTGATATAGTATTTTTATAATGTAATTTCGTGGAATTATTATAATTTATAATTTAAAGTTAAATTAGTTAAATTGGAATGGATAGATAAATTTATTATTAATTACATCAACATCATAATTCATTTGTTGAAGATGGTTTTGAAAGTTAAATGTATTCATCAAAAATTTTTTTTTATATATTAATTTTATCAATACTTACTAAAAAAACGATTATGATTATTTTATTATTAAAAATTCTTCGAGCTGGTTTACACGAAATTATTATAATTTATCAAAAAAAGAAAACATTCTTTAATCAGGATAATTAAGCGCCCAACCCAGGCTACTTGTCATTATACAAAAAGAATTTCGGAACATTTTATAGATTTTATAAATTCTTTAATAAATATGAAAGAATAATGAAAATAATGGGAAAATATAAAAAATAAGAATAAGAGAAAAATAAAACTTAAGAAATAACAAATATATTATAAAAAAAAACTTTAGATAATAAAAAATAAAAATAAACATATTTTTTTTAATTTTATTTTACTAACTTCAATGAATAATGTTATGTATACTAAATATAAAGATGCAAAGTATTACAAGGTTCGCCCAATTTCTACTTTTGCTGTGGTGCATATTATTATTAGTATATTTCGGATTCTTTTCTATAGATCTTATTACAGTAGTTTACAATGCAATAGTATCATATCAATACTTTATTTGGTTTACTCTTTATATTTACAAAAAAATCGATGATCAACCATAGAACGTTTTATTTTTGTTATTGATGCTGCTGACAAATAAAATAATCTGATTATTGTTGTACTTAATTTAATTTAATTTAATTTATATAAGTAATCTAATACATAAAGTGAAAAATAATATTATTTAATTCGGCATGCATTTATTAAAGGGTATTGCCGCTGGGCAAAATTATATAATTCCTTGACCCTAACCCTAACTTTGCTCACGTAAATTTAATTTTTCCCAGTGGTGACAATCACCCGTGATCTTAAGTAAATTTCTTTATTAAAACCTGTTTTGTAACTCTTCAAAATTCTAAAAGTTATTTTAGAAAATGGGATTTACACTTTTCAGATCTTCTTAACGATAAAGAAGAGTAGAATGTTATTATTGAAGTTGTTAAAGAACAACATAAAAACCTTTATTGCATTGCACTCTCGACTATCGTTTACTTTTCTTGGGCACGAAAATAAATAAAATTATTAAGTAGTTATAAGATTTTGTTCGATAGAAATAGATTTGTTAAAAATAATGATAATGAAAATCCTTTTGATCTTCGATTATGCAACAATTGCAAACAATCGTTAAAAGCAGGCAATACTCCAATTTTTTCGTTGGAACAACTCCGCAATGTCTTCAGGGATTAACAATACCGGAACAACTTTTGATATCCACGGATTACATATGTATATACCTTATTCAACTGAATAATCGGAGACATACACATCACAAATTGAAAGGCCATGTAATTACATTAACACAAGAACCGACTTCACTTTCCAAGATTTTACCCTTGCCTGTATATCAGCTATGTGATCATTTGAAAGTAGTATTTGTTGGAGATGGACAACCATCGGATGAACAATTAAAAAAAGTATTATGTGTAAGAAAAAAACAAGGTTGCTGTGGCTTTTTATCACGTTGCATCCATATTAATAATATCTATTAAATCATTTGAGTAGACTATATTAAAGAGTACAATCGGAAAACTCCCGATCAAATACCTAATTAAATATTTGATCAACAAGATTAACAAGATCATCAACCAACTTCTAAACCGGACATAGTTAAACATCTACTCGCGGTCAATGCTGAGCTTTTACACACGACACCTTGGTACTCGTCTCAGAAGAGATCTGGCCGTGAGTACCGAGCGTGCCTCCTTGCAGCTTTGCCGCACACAAGCGAAGCTTCCATCGATTCACCAAAGGTTATTACTCGTTCATGCTTGAATTTTGTTGCACTAGCTGTCTTTTTTACGCTTTACTCATCCAAATTCTGAATTTAGCTTCTCAGAAGCTCATCCTTTTTCGTATCAACTCTCTAAATTTTTTTGGAAAAAATTGTTTACTACAACAATAGACACCGATGTGAGACTTCCAAAGGCTTGGTTCAAGGTCATGAATCAAAAAGGTGGCTGGAACAAAGTTCCACTGATTGAAGTTGATGATATGACTGACCTCAAGGGAGCAATCAAGAAAACGCAAACTCCTGCTCTTGATGCTTTCCCCTTGAGCAACCTCATTCTCAAGGTCTCAAAGGGGTGCGAAGATGTGAATCAAGCAGTGAAGGTAGATGAAAAAGAAAGACTGTCTTCTATCCTCGAAACCCACAAACTGGAGGCTTTGGATAATGTTCAGAAAACCTTTGCCGAAAACATCAGGATTTTTGTGTATACTGTTGGTAAATATTGTCCATAGTTCAGAATAGTTTCACAGCCGAATGCTCATGTTTAGGCGAATACTTAACCTTTTGTCATTTCATGTTAACTCTTGTTCTTTATTTACATTCTGTAGATGTTGGTGAGTAGCATTTTTCTGCTATATAGCTTTAAGGAATAGTTTCACATCCATCTTCTTTATAATCCACTTCTTTATCCTTCAATCGTTTCTATTCTTTTTTCTTGGAAACAAGGTCCCAAACAAGAACCTGAGGTTCCACGATATGTTCGAAAGATTCTTGGTGCCACAAATGTTTCTGGAACAAGTATATTTGAGACAATTGCTGGGACAGAGTTGAGTAAAAAGGTATGCATTCAAGTGTTGCCTGGTTCTTGTATAAAGATACCTGTCGTAATTATTTACAGAACTGGTTGCCATAATTATGTCACTTTTTTTGAATTATGACAGGTATTATTATTCTAGTGTATTAACTTTTTAACATCACAGGTGTTGCCATATAACGTCACAGACTTTTTCAACTTTCGCATAACGGCTGGGATGGTATTTGCCGATAAAACGATGTATATTGAACATCTCGAGAAAGATCAGCCCGACTACCGATACTTGTTCCTTCGGCCACGTCGCTTCGGAAAATCAGCTTTCCTCAATATGCTCTGCACTTATTATGATATTCACAAAGCTAATGTTTTCAAAGATCTTTTTGGTCCGCTCTATATCGGCAAGAAACCGACACCCTGGCACAACCAGCATCTCGTTCTGAAGTTTGATTTGTCATCTATTATTGTTAGTGGCTCGAGAGATGCTATGCAGAATAGTTTCAACCAGTTGGTTAATCGTACACTGCGGGGTTTTATTAAAAAATATGAGAAAGAGTTGGGATATCCAAAAATTAACGAAGTGCTTTGCACCAACAATGCCTCTGAATCTCTAGCAAATGTCTTGGTAAGTTTTTCTCCATCTTGATTTTGTGTTATATGAAAGCTTTTAATATACTATTAACATTACATTTTTACACAAAGGACTTGGCTGGCAATTTTGATTATAGTCTTTTCGTTGGAGTGGACGAGTATGATGCGCCAGTCAACAACATTGCATTTAAAGGTACAGATGCAAGATTGGTCAAAGATAAAATTTCCAATCTTGAACTTTTTTTCAAGGAGAGTTTCTTTGCAGTACTCAAACAAGGCTGTGGAGGGTTCAATGGTCCTGCAGTCATCGGCAAGTACTTTTTGACTGGTGTCTTGCCTGCCTTTCGTGCTGGGATCAGCCCGCTTGACGAAGCAATCATCGTTTCCAATGATGCCAACCTGCATGGCATATGTGGCTTTACGGAAATTGAGGTCAAAACCATTATCCAACACTATCTTTCCAAGGATGAACAAGAGACAGAACATTTAATTCACACTATGCGAAAATTGTATAATGGATATTTTTTTGCTAGCTCTGGTTACAACGTATCACACCCACAGCCCCCTCTTCTTTACAATCCTCATCTAGTCTTTCACTATATCCGCAAATTCAATATTCATGGACTAGTCGCAAAGCCTGAGGAATCTACCTTCGTCCATTCCACGGCAATCCTCAAGTCCATCTCTGACATAGGAGAGTTCTCCGTGAATGATCTCGGAGATTTGATTATCAATGGATTTGTTAACTCAGAAATAATCACAGAATTTGGCTTTTCTAATCTTCTCGATATTGGGAAAGATAAGACTATCACTTGGTCTCTACTTTATTATCTTGGGATCCTTACTCGTGATCAGAATGGAGAACTGCGGATCCCAAATGATATCAAAAAATTATATGTAAATAACGTTTTTTTTAACATAACTATTATTAACCAGGTATAAATAATAACCTTTGTTTTATTCAGGTCCTGAAGCGAGTTACTAGTTATCTGCATACTCAAGAAAAGATTCGGGCTCTCATAGGTCCAGCAATCAAAAATCTTGGCATAGGTATAACCAATGAGTTCGTTAAGCTTTTGGAAAAATTCTTTGAAACAAGAGCATTGAGGTCACTGGTGAGAGCGAATGAATCTGTGCTCCAAGGTGTTGTTGAAGTACTTTTGGATGAGCCGAACAGTCGCGTTTCGGAGCTCCGTCTTGTGCTTGATGGAACCAAAAACTATGGAGAAGGTCGCTATGGATTTGTTGATATTTTTATTCACCCGATGGATTCAACCATGGGTCGGACTCGTGGTGTTATCCTGGAATTGAAAAACATCACGTTGGAAAGTCTTTGGGGTGGAGAGATGGAAGCTTGGAACAAACGACCCAGCTATTCAGATTTGAAGGGACTGGAAGACAGGCTTTATGCGGAAGATGATAAAAGACTTTTAGCCAGGAACTATATGTATTGGTCGAAGGAGCAAAATCGACTGGTATTGACGACTGTTGGTGCTGTCATAGAGGACGCGGAGAAACAGCTTGAAAAATATATGGAAACAATCAGAAAGGGAAATTCGGAGACATTCCGTGATTCAGGAGTCTTTGACAACCGGGTTAGAATTTGTAAAGGATGTGATAACTTGCAAGGACATGTCATTACGGCTATTGGGGGTAGGCGCGTCCTTATACGCTCTACAAAATTGATGCCAACTTCAAATAAATATCAAATGTCATTTAATTTTTAAAGATATCAAATTTTCGTTTGAATATCATCACGTATTCCAGATCAAACCGATTTTCCTTCTCAAGAACTTTATAGTATAGCATAATCGGAATGTTTATCAGTCATAATTATAGTAGACAAATTCAAAGAATCAATAATTCAAATATTAAGAATATTCGAACAAATAATATTTTATTTATCAATAAACGGGAAATTTTTTTATATATCCAAAACTGTCATTTATAATTAATAAATAATCAATTTCAAAATTGGAGAATAAAAGAAAGTAGAATGAAGCTGTAAATTTTATCTTATTTTAATTAACAATAAATGTATGTACATCTAAATTATATTGTGTTTAATTCAAATATTATAGATTATGCCTCTGCATTTGTTTTACCGAGGGAGGGAATGCACTTATTGAAGGTGCATTTATAGAGTTGACTGTATAGTACAATTACGAATTTTAATATAGTACGATTGGGATTGTCTTAATACTCTTAATACATACATTGCTATTATAGGTAATATGGCATAGAAAATAAAATCATAATACAGTGAACCCACTATAAATGCACCCCTCGGGAAATCAGCATTAAGGTGTATTTATAGAGGGAATGCATTTATAGAGGAAAATTTACTAATGTTTGGGACTTGGAGCATAGGTGCATTTACAGAGGGATGCACTTATAGAGGAGTATATTTATAGAGGGATGCACTTATAGAGGGGGCATTTATAGAGGGTTCACTGTATAACATACATACCATTGTTATCACTACATGGATTTTTTATTAGAAACAAATTGTGTAATATTGTTATCTTTTTTATTTTCTGGATTGAGATCTTTCAAAAGCTTATTTTTACTGTTCAGTTTCTCAAGAACAGATTCTTTGTTAAAGGTTATTATGACTCTTGCTCTTATAAACATTGATACCATTGTTGGAATTCTCTTCATCTCAACAATTGTTATCTAAATCTAAATATTTTCATTGGATTTTAATAATTAAAAATTAATAAGAATATGAGTAATAGATAATAATACCTTCACAAGAGACACTCTATTTTTAAAAAATTATTTAAAATTTAAAGTTAATAAAATATTTAATACTTATTATTACCAATTGTTTAAGAAGATCTCCTAAAAATTAAAATAGTGTCACAGGAGTGCAGAGTATTTCGAACAATTTCTCAAATCAGTCTCACAGTTTGCATCACACAAACAAATAATAATACACTCTATCTGCCAGTAGGTCAAGCAATCAATCAATCTAAACTTGCCTATCTCGAAACAGATAATAAATATATAATAAATAATAATAATAATCAAATAATAATCAAATTAATCATGAAGGCACAGTGAGTAAGGTGGAGTAAAAGTAGTAACGCAGTATCAAACAATATTTAATAATATTTCGCAATATTACGACACAAAATATAAGTTTATTAAAATATAAAATATAAAGTTTTTTTAAAAGCAAAGTATCATTTAACAACAGAAATATTACAGCGTGACGTATCTTTCCTGTTCCTGAATGAAGTTTACTTTTCTATATAATATTTATTAAAGTATTTCGAATTATTCTGAATTATTTCTAACTGTGTTATTAAAATATATCTATCTCTAACTAACTGCTAACTTACTTCCGACAACAGTCGTATTTATACTTTCTCTTTTGTTTACACTTCATCTTTGTACTTCATACTTCATCCTTTGTGCGTCATCCTTCATCCTCGCACGATATCCTTCATCCTCGTACGATATCTTTCATCCTTGTACAGCATTTCTCATCCTTCATCCTCGTACAAGGATGACAATCACCTGAAAGTTCATCTAGTGTCACAAAATGTTATCCCCCGTGACATTTCACCTGATTACCAATTTACTTCGCCACAAACATTTCCTCCTTCAAAGGGGAGCTCCTGCGACCCAACACCTATTTCCAAAAGATCCTCCATTAATTGTGTACCCATTGTTTTACAGAGCTGCAGAAATCTTTCGAACTCTGATTTTGGTAACATTTCGAAAGTTTCTGGCATATGGCATTCCTATTACTTGAAATAATGATCGTATCCGTGTCGCTATTTGATAGATTCGCGCTCCGTTTTGATGGGATCGTTCGTGTAATTCTCTTTTTAGTACTGTCACGGTACTTCCTAATTGAGCGTCTTGTAAATAATCACCAAGTTTCTTGTATGCATTTATTCTTTGACCATTTGTTCCATGCATATCCGTCGCTATTCGTAGAAGTTCGTCTAAGTCAAGATCGATAACCCGATCCGGTTCTACTAGAGCTGTAAAAATATCTACCGTATACATCGTTAACATATCGTCATATTGCGTAGTAATTTCATTATTCACGGGTTGATCAATTTCTATTACAGTACTTCCTATTACCAAATATGTACCAGTTGTCTATGATAACCTGTGCTTCTCCTAAAATTTGCAGAAATTCTCTTCGTAATTCGTGAACTCTCTTTCGTAAACTGTCTGGAATTGGAATATTATTCATAGTAAAAAAAAGTTCTTGGCAAAATTTTTCAGGACTTTTCGCAATCTTACAAATTCTTTTAAACAAGTCTATTGTTTACTCGTCATCTCACGTGGAATGATAACCTCTTTGTTTATACAATTTCAATCGATTGCCATGTACAGGTCGACTATTGAGAACTTCTCCACTATTGGTTCTTAATATGTAGGAGCCATTACCAAGAACTCTATGAATAAAGAAAGAACCAGACCATTTGTCTCGAAACTTATCGCCATGAACATTCTGTAAATCAGAACTGTACTCTAACACCATATCTCCTGTCTTGTATGTCATCGTTCGAATTTTTCTATCATGGGTTATCTTTTGCCGTTTTTGTGCATCCTTAATATTCTTAGATGCTTGAATTCGATTATCTTCGAATATTCCCGCAACTTCTCCAGTTCTTTTGTGGATTATTTCTTTAAATTGTTTTTCATCAATTTCTTCAACTGGCCAAGTAATAATATCAAGTTCTATGGGTAGTGTAGGGGCTCGTCCATATAGTAAATAAAATGGCTCATATTTTGTTGTTCTATTTTTAGTTGTTTGGTATGTGAAGAGTGCCGAAGTTATCAATGTATCCCATTCTTGCATTGTTTCCTTTACACATTTCTTTAAAGTTTGACAGAGCGTTTGATTATACCGTTCTGTCAATCCATTACTTTGAGGGTGGTAAGCAGACGTAAGTCTTCGATGTGTTCCCATTATCTCTTTTAGGTTGGTTACTATTTGACTAACAAATACTGCTCCTCTATCAGATAATATTTCTCTTGGGCAACTATGCCTGCATATAATTTCATCGTATAGAAACCAAGCGATAGTTTTCGCATCTGCTTTTTCAATAGCTCTGGCCTCTGGCCATTTTGTAAAATAATCCGTAACCACTACTATATATCTTTTTTCCATTGTTGTTGGCTTCAAGGGTCTTACAATATCTATTCCTAATCGGTCAAAAGCTTGTCCTATTCCAATAGGTCGTAATTCTTCGGTTTGTTTAGGTTTACCCTGTCTTTGACATATATCACATGTTTCTATGTAATTTCAAATATCTTCGCCCATCATAGGCCAAAAGTACCGTTGTCTCATTTTGTCTATAGTAGCCTTTATATCAAAATGTCCAGCATTTGGTACATTGTGCATATTGTATAATATTTTAGCTAAATTTTCTCTTGTGATTACTCTTAGAGGATCACCCTCTTTGTTTCGCTTATATAAAATATTGTCTTGAACTATGTAATGATTCGCTTGTTGTCGTAATCTTTGCTGTTGTTCGTTAGTGCCGTTTGGTGAAAAAGTATGATTTATTAAGTATTCTGTTAACTGATTATAAGTGTCTATATCCATTTTCGAAAAGTTTCGAGATTTTGTATCTTTAATAAATATCTGAGTTCTATTATATTTGTTGTCTTAATTAGTTATCCTTGATAGTGTGTCAGCATTGGCGTTAAGCCTTCCTTGCTTATGAATAAGCTTGTAATCATATTCAGATAATTCAAAAATCCATCTAGCAACTCTTTCTTTGGATTGTGGGTGATTCTTTAGCCATGCTAAAGCGGAGTTATCCGTATATAAATCAAACTTGGGGCCATATAGGTAATGTTTAAAATGTCGTACAGCCCATATTGCGACGAGGCACTCTTTTTCTAGCACAGTATAATTTAATTCGGGAGCTGAAAACAGGTGACTGGCATAAGCGATAAGATGTTCAAGATTTTCCGTATCCTTCTGGGAGAGCACAGCTCCAATTCCCCAGTCAGATGAGTATAAATCGTTTTGAAAAGTCAGGGTATGTCATTATGGGAGCCGAAGTTAATCGTCCTTTCAGTGCATCAAACACGAGTTGGTGTTCGGGCTTCCATTCAAATATCACGCTTCTCTTTATAAAGTTATGTAATGGTTTCGCGATTGTGGCGAAACCTTTTACAAATCTTCAATAGTACGAGGCTAGTCCCAAGAAGGCTCTCACGTTTGTCTTGCTTTATGGAATTGAATAATACTGCACCTTCTCAATCTTCGAAGGGTCTGGGGCTATTCCATCGATCGTTATAATATGTCCCAAAAATGTTAGTCTCGTCTTGAAAAAGTCACACTTTTCCAAGGTTTATCTTTAATCCGGCATTTCCTAGAAGTGTAAACACATTCTTCAAATGTTCTAGGTACTCTTCGTAGGTTTTCGAATATATTATAATATCGTCGATATAGACTAGTACGAACTTCCAAGTAACCTCATGGAAGACTTTGTCCATCACTCGTTGAAAGGTTGCAGGGGCATTGATGAGTCCGAAAGGCATCACGAGGTATTCATAGGTACCAAATGGGATAGTGAAAGTAGTCTTCTCTCGGTCTTTAGCGGATACTTCTACTTGCCAAAAACCCGAAGCGAGGTCTAAAGTTGAAAAGAAGGCGGAGTGTCCCAGGGCATCTAGCATGTCTGCTATCCGTGATACTGGGTATGCGTCAGGTTTTGTGACCGCATTCAATTTTCTGTAATCTACGCAGAGCCTGAATTTCCCATTCTTCTTATTCACAACTACAATGGGTGCGGACCAAGGACTAAACGACTTTCAAATTAGTCCGTTCCTTAGCATATTTGCTATTTTCTCCTTCAAAAATTCCAAGTATCAGGGCGAGGTTCTATAGGGGTTTAATTTTATCGGCTTTGCTTCGCCAGTGTTTATTGTATGGTGATAAAGGTTTGTTTTCCCTAATTCTGAAAGATCTTTGGCTACCAGATTTGGAAATCCTTTGATAATTTCGTGAACTTGCGACTTATATTGGTTTTCTTCGAGTTTCTCTACTCCACCTCGTACCAAATTACAACGAATGTCTTGTATTTCCTCTCGTGGTATAATAGAAATAATCTTCTCATCTTGTTGATGTTCTTTACAGACTTCGCATATATTTTGACTTGTTTCTAAATATATGCCACACCAGCAATAGGAATTAGGTCCTGCTGCTTTGTATCGCTCTTGAGCACCTTTCTTTCTTCTAACTGGGTCAAAACAATAAGATAACTGATTATATAATTCCCATGTGACAAGCTTCGAATCCTTGCGCATTCCTTTGGGAGTAAATTTGTATTTCATATAGGTTTCTTGATACGGGAGTTCATAAGTTAATCCTGCGAAGTTTACTTCTTCTTCGTCAGTCTCCGAATCATCACCACTTTCTATATATTCTTCCTCACTATTACATCAGGAAATTTTAATAGGCGAAAATTTGCGCAAATTTTCACTTCGAAAATTTCCGCAAATTTCCGACACCTTCAGAGGTTTGCGCCGAAAAATTTCGCAATATTTCGCAATATTTCGCAATATTTTCGCAATATTCGCAAAAATTTCTGCAATATTTCGCAATATTTTCGCAATATTTCGCAAAAATTTTCGCAATATTTCGCAATATTTCGCAATATTTCCGTAACGTTTTCGCAAAAATTTCCGTAACATTTCGCTAAATTTTTAAAATTTGCATTTATATACAGGCAAATTTTTTACATTTTATAATTTATTAATAATTATTATTTTATTGTGGTATTTCAAATATTACTATTATTTTATTTATGTTAATTTTAATATTTACAAAAATTTTCGAAATATATAAATATTTAAAAATTAATTTTTTATTATTCCTCCTCACTTTCATCAATATTTATTATTTCATTATAATATTCGTCACCTTCGTCAGTTTCGTAAGTTTCGTTAGCTTCATAAGCTTTGTCGCCTTCGTCAGCTTCATCGTCATCATCATCGTTTTCATCATCTTTTCTTATGGATCTTATTTTTTTCTTTTCTTTTCGCGAGGTTTCAATTTCAGTAATTCTTTTATTACTTCTGGGAGCTGCTGGTTTTTCGGGAACTGCCGATTTTTTGGGAGCTGCTAGCCTTTTGGGAGCTACTTCTAGTCTTTCGGGAGAGTCGGATTCGTATTCAAAACTTTCATTATTTTCAATTTTATTCTATTTTTTTAAAGTTTCGTTAGTTTTCGAAAATTTTAAAAATCTGGCANGCAGAAACATTTAATATTGAACCTAAGCAATTTTTTTTTTTTTTTTTTTTTTTTTTTTTTTTAATCCAACGGAGCCATGCAATAATAAACTTTATTATACAAATTTTAAACTCTTACACAACGCTACGCTATACAAATTAGATTACTAATTTATTTAACTAGACTAACTTATGAAAAAAGAGAAATGCAAATTGCGCCTACTATTACTATCTAGAAATACATTCAATTAAGATGCATCGCACGGATCGGCCCATCGTTGCCTGAATTGTTAAATTCCTGCAACTGATGTCCATGGCTCCATCCAATACTTAAAGATTAAACTAATCAATAAGGCATTAGATAGAACTTTTTATGAAACATCCCACATAAAACCTAACCCAGGAACTGTACCCAATCGATACAGCAAAACTGTTATTTGATATAACTTGTATCCACAATATTTGTTTTAATTTCAAATAACCTCAAAATTCTTTAAATCTTTTATGTTCCCCGCAAAATAACCCAAAAATAGTATCTGAACATAGCTAGTGTTCCCATACCAGGCCTTTTACCCCAGCCCAACCCATCCGGATATCGATACAAGGCAAAAGCTATGTAAAAATACTATATAAAATAAAACTACTAACAACTACCCAACCAGCAACTAACCCTCTAACACTTCAACCAACTCAAGCCCCTCAACAACTAACCCTCCCAAGACCAAACCGCTTTTCAACGCCTACACCTTGGTTCCTTCCTAATTCCCAACACAACGAAACATTAAACTGGAATAAAATCATGACCAACGTTTCTCGTGACACAAAATATCTAAACCTGTTAACCGACCAGGTTATTAATCCCACAATATACACCGTAAGAGCTACCACAAGATTCAAGTTTTTTATGCCCATAGATGCATAACTTTGAAGGTCCTCACATGTCCATACCTTATATAGTACAAACTCGATGTAAGTGTTACCCCCTCCTTAGTTACACAAAATATTCAGCCCATCGCACAACTCCCGTTATGTCTAAATTAAACCGGTCCCTGCATATGTTTTTCCTTCTTCAGAATAACACTCATGCAGGTGTTACAACATACCCCTTAAATTATACCTCAGCCCAGCGGACAACTGACTGGACCCCCCCGGAAGATTTTATGGCCACCTCCAGGCAAGAGAAACCATATTTTTCGATAAGGCTTTTAGCATAAAATTAACTAACGACTCAACAGATGTCTACCAAGCCTCCGCCCAATAATGCATATCTGGCCTGTTCATAATAACCGAAGTAGAGATACCACAAGAGTAAATAAAATGAGACCATGTTATATCCACATTAGCAAAGAAAGGTCACCCGTTTCAAAACATCGAACCACCTGGTTCAGTTTCTCGTTTGAAGTTAAGGTTCTTAATATAACTAACTCCATAACATGTTAAGTAAAGCGAAGTTGATGAGATTATGAGGAAAGATTACTGTAAATACAGGTGGAATAAAGAAAGTGATAAAATTTTGTTAATAAAATTATATAAAATAATTTATGAACATTTTTTTGGATGGTGGTTGTGGAAAGAGTTTTTTTATTTTCAATTTTATTCTATTTTTTTAAAGTTTCGTTAGTTTTCGAAAATTTTAAAAATCTGGCATAATATAGAATTTACTTACTAGATTTTTTAAAAGAACTGGTTTTATTATTTCCTCGGATATTTTGATGTTTTCATTATTTGGGTTAAGAATAATTTCTGCAATGGAAATCACCCAGGCGATTTGTAAATTTGAAATATTTTTTTTCTTGGGCCAGACGTTTTTAATTATTCGAGTCATATAAGTATCCTCCTCGTCTTCTTCAACTTTATCAAATAATTTTCGAAAACTGTTTGAGATGGCAGGGTTCTTTTTCCACACACTAATTTTCGAGGCTTCTGCTGCGATGCTTATGGGGGGTACCTTACAAACTTCGAAAATCGACGTTTTCACTCGTGCGCACAAAGTACTCCGCAAGGCTCAGAGCTTTTTTATTAACTACAAATTTTTTAAAAAATTAATTATAAAACTCTTAAAATGCTAATTTATAAATTTTACTCACATCAACTCGTATCTTTTTATGGTAGAACGGCTCCCATCTATGACCTAGGGAAGAAAAAAAATTAATGTCGGATTTTTCCATAAAAGATTTTGCTGTTTCTTTGAATTGAGCAAAGGTTGGATATATTATCTTCTCCGAAAGATTTTGGGCCGATTCCAATATTACGGACTATTTATAAAACATTGTTAATATTACGAGTATTTGCGAAATATTTAAAATTTAATATCCTTACTAACATAGACACAATCCTGGTCATATGAGAGTATTGCTACTTCTTCTTTGACTGACTATATATCATTCTGCATTTTTTCTTGGTTTTTCATGATTTTTTCCAACATTTTTTGTAGATTGTCTAATTTACTAAAAATTCTTTTCGTCGTGGCTTGAAACATAAAAAAATTTTGGTCATTTTCGTTTTATTTGAAATAGTTAAACATTAATATTATTTTACCATCATTGTTTCTTGAAGTTAAACCAGTTGAACCAGTTAAACCAGTTAAACCAGAGTCCTCCAATTCCAATGTGGGACGTGAAGATGAAGACAAAGAAGAGAAAGACGAAGAGGGACGCGAGTTAGAGCGCAAAGAAGGTTGGTTTTTTCTTTTAAACAATTGATTAAGATCGCTCATCCTTTATAATAATAAATAATAATAAATAAAATATTCAAACCACGTCAATTTTCGCAATATATTATTAATTATAAATTTTTTTTTGAAATATTCTATTTCAAGTATATGTACCTTAACTCGTAATATTACAAAATACAAAAAAAAATTAAAAAAATTGAAATAAAAATGTCCGTAATGTTACGGAAAATAAAGCAAGAAAAAAAAATAGAACAAAATAGTAATGTTATGGAAATGAAAACAAAATAAAGATGCTCGTAATGTTATGAGAAAAAAATAATTGGTGCGAAGAAAAAGGTTTGTAAAACATTCTGGAAATAAATGGAAATAGGAAATAAATAGGAAAATTGAGTATATTTTAAATGAGTATATAAGTTTTGAAAAAGTTCAAAAAGTTCGAAAGAATATAGCATATATAGCATATAGCAAAGAGAGGCAGGAGGGAGTGAGGCAGAGGAGTATGGTATTATTGTAAATAAATCAAATAAACAAGATAAACAGGATTATTTTTGTGTTACAATTATGTAAATCAAGTTCAATAAATATAATAAATATATTACCACATATAAAAAAAATCTTAAACTTACTTTTTTAATCACAGAAAATGATATATTTGAAAAATCACATAATATATTGTATATATTCGAAAAATCACATTTATTTTACAGATACGGTATTTTTTATAAGATATTCTTTTTGATATCACAGAATATAATGTAGGAAATTGCAAAACAAAGAGAAACATTTAAAATTTTTTTTAATTGCTAGAAAAAGATAAAAATACTAATAAAATACAGATTTGAAAATTTGAAAAGATATTTAAGTACCATGAAAAAGTGCCATTAATAAAAATAAAGTCATAAAATAATTTTGATTCTCTTCGAAAAAATTAAAATATTAACCAATTCGAAACAACTTTAACATTTTTAATACTTTATTATAAACAATGTCTACAAACTTTCAATGCGAATATTGTAATCATTATTATGCATCTCGGAATGCATACGCTCAACATGTTGGAAGATGCATTAAAACTGTTATTTGTTCAAGTACAGGAGAATCCGGTGAGGATGTTTCGAGTATGGTCTCAAGTGTTAACGAAATGTTATTAGATAATGAAGACTTTAGTTATATAGATGAATTTCAAATTATTCAAGAAGAAAACTTACCGTCAGTATCCGAAGTTTCTTACAAATTTGAGAATGATCAGGATTATGAAGGTGATATTTCTTTTAGTGGAAGATCAAGTAATATGGAGGAATGTGAAAACTTTGATGAAATTTTACCCGCAAGTTTACGAAGCTGTGAAAACTTCGATGAAATTTTACCCGCAAGTTTACGAAGCTGTGAAAACTTCNCTTTATTATAAACAATGTCTACAAACTTTCAATGCGAATATTGTAATCATTATTATGCATCTCGGAATGCATACGCTCAACATGTTGGAAGATGCATTAAAACTGTTATTTGTTCAAGTACAGGAGAATCCGGTGAGGATGTTTCGAGTATGGTCTCAAGTGTTAACGAAATGTTATTAGATAATGAAGACTTTAGTTATATAGATGAATTTCAAATTATTCAAGAAGAAAACTTACCGTCAGTATCCGAAGTTTCTTACAAATTTGAGAATGATCAGGATTATGAAGGTGATATTTCTTTTAGTGGAAGATCAAGTAATATGGAGGAATGTGAAAACTTTGATGAAATTTTACCCGCAAGTTTACGAAGCTGTGAAAACTTCTTATCTGCAAGTTTACGAAGCTATGACGAGCCCGAAGAAGAGCCCGAAGTTGAAAGCATTAGAGAATTTCCAAATGAGGCATATGCAGATTTAATGACGCTTGTTATAGAAAATAATCTTAGTAATAAAGCCGGAAATGCAATCATAAAATTCTTTAATAAACATTCGGATTTACCTCAATCATCACCTCTCCCAAAAAATATCGAAACCGGACGAAAGTTCATGAATAAAATGAATATTTCACAATTGTCTTATTCTAAATATTGCATACTTATTCATAATGGTCAAGAATACTTTATTCATTATCGTCCCATTAAAAACTGTATTGAAAACCTTTTGTCAAATCCTGAAATATTAAAACATTTTATGTTTAAATATGAAAATTCAGAGGTAAATATTTGTATCAGAGAACTTATTAATATAATTTAAGAAATTTCTAAACTTGTTATTGTTTATTACACAATAAAGGAGGAAAAATCATATGGTGAACAAAATTCTGGAAATTGGTGGAAATATGCAGAAGAATCAATTCCATCTTCGGCATTTATTTTGTCAATTATTCTCTATTCAGATGCCACTACTACCGACACATTAGGAAAGAATTCGTTACACCCCATATATCTATCTCTTGGAAATATTCCCACGTGGAGAAGGAACAAGGAAGATGCAAAACAACTGTTGGGATACTTTCCGATTTTATCCGCTAAAAATAAAACAGAAAAGGAATCTTCTGATTTTAAGAAATTGGCTCGCAAAACCTTTCATGATTCTATTAAATTTTTATTAGATCCATTATTCCAAGGTGATGATGGTGTTGATTTTAATATTGATGGCGAAGATGTTTGGTTTTTTTCGAGAATATCTACTATAATCTGTGATTGGCCGGAAGCCTGCACGTTTTCGTTAACTTATAAATCAGCCAATTCGAATTATCCTTGTCATTTTTGTTTAGTTTAAAAAGAAGATCTTATTGATATAAGAAAAGATCAACTGATACTCCGTGACCATGTAAATATGAAAGAATATTTTAATAATGGTACAAGTAATTCAGCAGGTTTAGAACAGGTTGATAACTACTTTTGGAACATTCCGTAAGTTTTTATTTATATATTTTATATATTTAAGGGCATATTCTAACTTTATATGTTTAAATTTAGAAACTTAAACATTTATACGGCAACTGTACCTGATAGAATGCATCATTTGGATCTAGGCCTATTTATATGTGTTGCCCAAATCCCAAATAATTTGGGATTTGGGACGCCAAAATGCACAAATTATTAGTATTTGGGATTTGGGATTTGGGATTTCGGCAAAAAATACTAATTATAATTTGGGATTTGGGATTTGGGATTTCGGCAAAAAATACTAATTATAATTTGGGATTTGGGATTTGGGATTTTGGCATTTGGGATTTCGGCATTTGGATTTTGAATTTGGGCGGCAGGTATAGGCCTATTCAAATATCAAATAGAATTCACTACGGAATTATTAAAGCTAAAGCCAGGAAAATTAGTGGATAACATGAACAAAAGAATTGTGAAAATTCCAAGGCATTCGGGTTTAAAAGTATTTAAAAAAGGGGTGCAATCACTATCTCGATTAACTGCAAGCGAATATAGAGATATGATGAAGATTATGGTGTTTGTGGTCGATGGTTTATATAGTGAAGACCTTTCGAATGTCTATGTGAAATGGAATGAAATGTATTTACTGAGCAGATTGGAAAATTTTAAAGAAAGCGATCTACAAGATCTTCAGGTAAAATAATTGTCCGAAGCATAACGGAAGACACTGTATATATATAAAAAATAATAAATAAAATATTAATCTATTTAATTATGTAGAAAGCAATCAATGATTGGGGTAATATATTCATTAAATTATTTCGAGATTTTTCGCGTTCTAATTTAAAATTTCCAAAGTTACACTCATGGATTTATCATATCGTTGATACAATTCAGGAATACGGAGCAATAAATGGATATACAACTGAGACATATGAAAGTTTACATAAAACATATGTGAAGATTCCTTATCGTCTCAGTAATAAGAAAAATGTAGAAAAACAAATAATGGAAAATGTAAATAAAAAATAATCATTTATTGCTTGATATTTCGAAACTTATTAATTTTATATTTTTAGATTCGATGCCGAGCAATTGTTATGCGAAATCGTGTGAAGAAAACCAAAACTCCGGTGGCTTTCACGTACACTGCGAAATTATTTGACTTTAACTTTTCAGAAGCTATTATTAATGAACATAGAAACAACCCGAAACTTAATAAAAATATGTCAAAAGGTTTTGCAAAATTTATTGACTGTTTGAACTCATATCTCAAATTATTGAATACAACTTCTGAAGACTGCCGAATAAAGATATATAGTTCCGTTACATTAAAAAATAGTGCTATTTTACGTGCAGTAGACAATTTTCATGATAGGCCATGGTTTAGCAATATTGCCATTAACATGAATATTGAAGAACTTTCCGACTATCAAACAGATAACGGAATTTGCTATGCACAGGTATTTTTATTACTATTTGATTTTCATAATAAAATGTAGAAATTTACTCAACTCTTTTTTTATTATTTAGACATTATTAATAACAGAAATAAGACTACCAAATAAATCAACATCATGACATCTTGCACTTGTACAATGGTATGATTTTAAGTCTGAAATAACACCATTTGTTTACGGCTGTCCTTTGTTGGAATTAGTAGAGATGTACAATTTTATAGAAATAGAAGCGATCGAAGATATAGTTCATATAATCTCACGTTTTGATAAAACTAATGAACATTTTGTAAATAAATATGTATTTTAATTTTGCATTGTATTTTATTTTATATTATATAATCAATTTATTATTATTATTATAAATAAAATTGCAAAAATTCTTTTTCAATTTTTTTGAAAATACAAAAAATAAAATAAAAATATACATATTTTTGCAGAAAAATAATATTATTAGACTTTTTATGAGAATTTAATTAAAGGTATAATTTCACGTAATATTACATGTATATTATAATAGATAATATAACTAATTTAAGATTTTTTACAAGTATTAGCAATTATTTTCTATTTAATAATTAATAGGGAAATATATCATGATGTGTTTCGAAAGTACATAATGAAACGTGATATCAAATCACGAAAAAATTCGAAATAAACTGTATAAAAAAGAAATATGATGATTGATTTCATGAAGATATGTATCATTTCACGTTAATTTACGTAAAATTAATACGTATTTAAATATAATGATAGACAATAACAATACAATGATGTGTTTCAAAAAAAACATTTGTAATATAATGAATATGTATATTATTGTGAAAGAAAAGTAATGATACATTTTTATTTGGAAATAAAAATGTTCGAAGATTTATGTAATTTGTTGTAATAGGAGGGCAAAGAAGTAATATATAAAGAATTGAAATTCTTCTTGCTTTTACTTTAAAATATTTCAAAAATCGAAATATTTTCAAAAAAAAAAAAAAAAAATTAAAAATAATAAAATTCTTAAAATAATTCTTAGAATAAATAAATGTCTCAATCAAATCTTAGTCGTTTCTATCAAAAAAGACAAAAGAGAAATAGTGAATTACTTTCCGGAATAATTTCTGGACGTTCAAAATATGTAAAAACAAAAAAAATTTCTTCAGAAGCATCTGCTAATTTTGAAGAAAATTCAAGATCAGCGTCAGTGTTCGAAATAAACGAACAAAGAGCAGAATCACCAAGGTTCGAAGCACTTGAACCAGTAATAATAATTGAAACAAGGGCGGAATCGCCGGCAGTAACAGCGCCAAGATTCGAAAGAATTGAATCAGCAGCAACATCACCAGCAGCAACATCACCAGCAGCAGCAACATCACCAGCAGCAATATCATCAGCAACAGCAGCAGAAACAACAACATCAAGGCCCACAAGCAAAAGGAGGAGAACCGAAGTAGGAAGTGTGGGACAGCATTCTGACGGTAATATTCGAAAAAATGTCAAATAAAATATTTTAAAACAAATTCTTATTATTTTATTTATTTTAGATGACGCTCCGATAACTCATAAGCAAGTATCTCATATTATAGAATATTTAGATAAAATTAACAATAGACAAATAAAAATAGAAAGAGATGTATCGGACGTCCGAAGAATGCTGGAAGGAAGCAAAATGTGGGCGGAACATGACGAAATTTATGATGAGAGTTTTATCAAAGTAAATATTTTATTTATTATTTTTTTGTAATATCGATAACTTTTTTACTGATTCGAAATATTTCAAAAAAGAGATTTGTTGGGGAAATTGCGAAAAAATCAATTAAGGAGAAGATTTACCCCAACTATACAATATTAAAAGCTGCTGCTGCTCGTTACTGTGATAAAAATTATCCGGAGCTTTTTGGAGATTGGTCAGAAAAGAAATGGTCTCTTTATTATGATTCGAAAATTCAAACAGAAGTATGTTTTTTT
>PQFF01000154.1:161434-226485 GCA_003547095.1 Diversispora epigaea
ATAATAAAGAACACTTATTAGTTTATTATATTTTTTTACATAATAAAGATTTTTATGAAATATTGCGAAAAATAACAATTAATTTAAAAGTGATCGAAAAAAACTAAAGAATTAATTTAATTTGAGTATTTGAAAAAAAATAGAAAATAAAATTCATCGAAAATCTTTGGAAAATTCCGAATCGATACTAATGAAAAAGAAAAGAAAAAAGATGTTAGAAACGGTATTGAATAAACTGTGTACTGTTTTTAAGTAAGCATATTAGTGTCCGAGAGTATCCTACTTCTAGACAGCAAGGTTATGAATAACCTGCTGAACGACTACCTGAAACTCCGAAAAACCACGGAAAAGGTAAAGAACAGCAAAGCTATGAACATAACCTGCTGAACTACTACCCATTACGCAGAAAAAAACCATGGAAAAGGCAAAGCGTCGTAGTATAAGAGTTGTGTTAATCAAGAAAAGGGAACGTCGAGAACTTTTCTTATAGGAACTCTACCCTAATCTATCAATTTAACATAACCAAAGGGACTCAAGAAGTTTCGGACGACCCGGAAATCACATCAAATGAAGATTTTAAGAATAGCAATAGCGTCCAACCTCGTCAAAAACCAACATACTTACTTGAGAAATAAATAAATTTTTGAAAATTTCCGAAAATTTTTGTCCTAAAATTTCATGAGAATAATAATTTTTGAAAGAGTTCGAAACAAGATCATTCATTTAGTAAATAAACAAGATCATTTTGTGTTACAAAATAAAAAACATTTTTTATTTGACCAAAAATTTCCGCAAATTTTCGCGAAAATTTACAGAAATTTGCGCAAGTTTTTCGAAAATTTTTGAAGTGAAAATTTCCGCAAATTTTATGCGGAAATCTTCCGGAAATTTTCACTTCGAAAATTTTCGAAAAAATTGCGCAAATTTCTGCAAATTTTTGTGAAAAATTGCGGAAAATTTTCGAAGTGAAAATTTTCTGGAAATTTTCGCCTTTTAAAATTTCCTGATATTATTAAAACATGAAATAATAATTTATTGTTTTTATTTCTATTAAATTAAATATATTTGTTTTTTCTAATAATGGACATTTGTATAAATATGGATTTACCAATGATTTGAAATCATATCACTGCACAAGTGCAAGATACATTGGTTCTTTATAATTTATTATTATTTCAGTTATTAAAAGAACCTATTTATAAAATATTAATAATAATTACACTGGTCAAAAATTTATAAAACCTACACCTATCGGGTATTAGATAAGTATAGTATCTGTGCCTAATATCATACACATATCGGATAAGGTGTAAAAAATATTTTTTACATATATCAAATACCCGATAAATGTAAAAAATGTTTTTTCACACCTATCGGGTATCCAATATATGTACGATATTTGGCACAGATACTACACTTATCTGGTACTTGATAAGTATAGGTTTTATAAATTTTCAACCAGTATTAAATATTTATTATTATTTCACAAGATATTAATTTGATCTTTACCTGAACAAAGTATACACTATCATTTAATGTGTATTCAAAGATTTCATTTGGATTTATTTCAACTGCCATATTACTAAATATAGGTCTTTTATGGAATTTATTGTTTGCAGACATTTTTGTACCATATTTTAATGTCACACTACTATATATGCAAAATTTCATATCAATTTCTTCATCATCAGGAAACTTTTCGGGGCGTAAATTTACAGAAAATTTACGGGACCTACAGAAATTTACGCCTAAAAAATTCAATTTTTTTGACTTTGATCACTATTTATAAGACAGGAAGCGATTTTTTACTAAGATAATTCTATGACAGATCGAAAGATCTGGTTCTTAGCTACAAGATAATATGTGTTTCATCAATATTCGCGAAGATATTCACATTTAAAGTTTCACATCTGTGAAAAAATTTCCGCGTAAATTTTTTCACAGATGTGAAACTTTAAATGTGAATATCTTCGCGAATATTGATGAAACACATATTATCTTGTAGCTAAGAACCAGATCTTTCGATCTGTCATAGAATTATCTTAGTAAAAAATCGCTTCCTGTCTTATAAATAGTGATCAAAGTCAAAAAAATTGAATTTTTTAGGCGTAAATTTCTGTAGGTCCCGTAAATTTTCTGTAAATTTACGCCCCGAAAAGTTTCCTGATGATGTTCAGATAGTTTTGGATTATAAAAATTTAGATATGCATCTAAACACTTCAAGATTTTTTGAAACCAAGTTTTATTTCTTTTTTGAGATCAGGGTTACACTGGTTGAATGGAAAAAAATAGGACAGTTTTATCATGAATAGAATTCCGATTGATGGCTAAATTTGCTAAGATTTATTAAGTATAGGCAATCGATTTTTTCTGATTTATAAATAGGAATTTCTGATTTATGAATTTTCACAAATAGGATATCCGATTTATGCATATTTGCGCCATCAATAGGATTCCGATTTTTGTTCATTCAACTAGTGTTATTTATTTTTGTTTGAATATAAATTTCAGCATTTTGTATACAAAATTTATATAATTTTTTTGAATATTTTAATGCTATTGGAGTTTTTGATATTTCTTTTGAGGAACTTTCTGTTATAATGGCTTTGCGACAAATCTAAAGTAAAATGTGTTAATATAAATTTAATAATGTTATATAATGATTTTTACCAAAAAAAAATACTTACAATTTTCATTATTTGTTTTTTAATTTTTTTTTATTTGTTAATTTATAAAGCTTTTTGACTTAATCTTTATGAAGACTTTATTTTGAAAATTAGCTAAGTCAATACTAGAAAAGGTAATTTTTTAATTTTTTTATTAAAAAAAATAATAAAGTAACATGAAGAAGTTTTGTTAATCTGCAATGTAGCAGATGTGCACGAGATTTTTTATTTTTATTTTTTAAATAAAAATAACAATGTAGAAAATGAAGTATACAAATATTCTAATTTTTTCTTGATCAAATATTTTTTTTTATCAAGTTTATTATTGATGAAATGTAGGTAACCCAAGAAAAATCTAGACCATTTTATGTCTTAATTATTTTGTTGTCCGGAGCATAGCGTAGGACTTACATTTTCAGGTATAGTAGCAGCAGTCAAAAAATTTGTTCATCTGTCTACCCATGTGACTTCACGTGACAAATAGTTAATATAAGTCACAGGACCAAACATACTAGAGAGGCAAAGGTATCGTTTTTGAGACACCTGTGGTTATTTTTTTGATATATCAAAAATTTCTGAAAAAAATGGTTATTTTTTTGATATGCCTATAATTGTTTATTTAAAGATGTATCAAAAAAATAACTATTTGGTCACATGAAATTTGATATATCAAAAAAATAACCGTAGGTATATCAAAAACCATACTTTTGCATTAGAGGGCAAAAGGTTCATTTTTGATAGACTTATGGTTATTTTTTTGATATGTCTATAATTGTTTATTTATAGATACATCAAAAAGATAACTATTTTGTCACATGAAAATTTAATATATCAAAAAAATAACCCCTAATCTATCAAAAATGAAACTTTTGCTACTAGAGGACCTTTCAAAAAAGTTGTTCATCTGTCCACCCATGTGACTTCACGTGACAAATTATTAATATGAATCACAGAACCGAACATACTAGAGGACCTTTCAAAAAGAGTGTCCTTATCCTAGACCACCAGTTCAAGGTGAAAATCATGAACCCCTCGGGTTCAGGCAAATTAACCTAGACCTCTTCCTTTTTTAGTAATAAAAATTATTTATTTGAGGCTGCTATACGTTTATAATTTTCTATAATTATTATTAAACATAATTGCACTTGTATTTTATCAATTAAATAAACCATATAAATTCAATAATATTTTTATTTTTTTTATTTATTAAAAATTCAATAATATTTTTATTTTTTTTATTTATTAAAAATTCTTATGTAAATATATTAAACTATAATAATTTCGATTAATTAAACTAATTAAACTATAATAATTTCAATCAATTAAACTAATTAAACTATAATAATTTCGATCAATTAAACTATAATAATTTCGATCAATTAATCTGTGAAACGTTGTTCAACTTCAAATTATTAAAATGTAAAATGCGCGCATACAATAGAAATTAAATATCTTTAAAATTCTAATTATTTTCTTCTTCATCATGCACATATAATCCAAAATTTACACTATTAACAACTATTTCTTTTGCAATGTCTAAAGAAATATTTTTATAATCTTCTGTAATAAGTCTGATAGCTGTTTCTGGGACAAGTACTTGAGTGATATATTGAGATGTTGATTGTGGTTTACAAAGACTTGTAGTCAATATACCAGTTTTAAGAAACATTTCATTTAATGTTTCTATGATAACTACTAAACTCTTTGAACCATAATATCCTAGCTAAAATATTAAAATTATTGATATTTTAATAATATTTAAAAATAAAGTTTTTATATAATATATAAATAAAATTAAACTTACTTGAAAAGATTCAAAATAAGACATTTGTACTAATGGATTGTTAAATTTTGCCACGCCTATTTCTTGAATTCCTTTTATAGCAATCACCTGATATTCACTATATTTTTGACCCTTTATAATTTTTAACAGCTCAGATCTCATATTTAAAATTCTATTAGGTAAATTAATAAAATCAATATTTAAGGGATATCCCTTTTCTATTCCATAAGGAATAATTACTTCTTCCCCATGGTGAATTCTACAAAACTCATATTGTTCATTTGACATAAAATGTTGTTGACTTTTATCAACCATATTATGATTATGAATAAGATCCATGTTGATAATATGCCATAAACCATTACTATCATTCAAAGAAGCGTGAATGTAAAATGGACAACCACAACGTTGTGATGCTCGATTTTTTTCTTTAATGTTTTGATCTTCTTCATCTGAATTGTATTCTTTTTTTTCAGAATAACCAGCTTTTGAACATAATAATGTTCTTTTTCGAAAAATTTTTTTAAAATTTTGTTTTTTTAAATATTCGACTTTTCCAAGTCGAACAGAAAAGCCAAGCTTACAAGCATAACTTTTTGCTTTGTCAACAAACTCATCATGACTTTTAAAAGTGTCATTAATTTGAGGTTCATAGTTTGATATCAAAACTGGGGTAGTGTCCATGATTTTTTTAGGATAAACTATAAAACACAGATGTAGTGCAAAACACTTATAGTGAAGTAAAACGTAGTGCAAAATGTGATAGCGAAAGTAAATATGGTGAGTACGTGTATTGTTGTACACAAAATCTAAAATACCAAATTCAGTATTTTCTAAATATCCTGAACCTCCATGGTCTAGGATAAATTATCTAAACCCCCCGGTTCAGGTTAAGTTTTCTCTTTCAAAAATTTGTAAATTGTTCGTCTGTCCACCCATGTGATATATCATATACGATAAGTCATGTGATCATACTAAAGACCGTCTGCATATCATTATTACAGGACCCCGAGCAATCTATAAATAGGTCACATTAGAGTTTGCTTAGCTATCATAGTAAAATTTTTAAAAAGTTGCTTATTTTTAATTAAAATTTAAAAATTTACTTACAAAAATTATATTTTTCCTTTCTTATTTCCTAATTTAGTATTATCTGACCTATTCATAGATTGCTCGGGGTCCTACTATATAATATTTATTGAATAATTTAACTCCGGACTTATAACAGTCCCTGTTTCCTAGTAAATAATTAAATAATTAAATAATTAAATAATTTGATAATTAAATATTAAATGATTAAATAATTTTTGTTATTAGAACAATAAAAAAAAAGAAACAGAAAAATGACTTAAATCATTACTCAAAAAACTTGGATTTACGAAATAATTTGTCTTCTAATATTAATAATTTACATAATAATTTACATAATGAGAATAATAATAATCCAGAATTAAATAAAAGTAGTAATTTTATAAAAATTTAATATTGAATATAGATAATAATAATATTTTCGCATTAGATGGGAGGGATGAAAATGATAATAATATTGGTGATGAAGATGATAATAAAATTAGTAAGTACTAGTTCCTAAAAGGAGAGATTTATATGATGTGATTATACGGGGAGTAACTGTTACTGTAGAGAGGTCTGATTGTATTATGTAAATTATTAAGTCAAAATATTAACTGTTGCCGTGCATCTAATATTAGTTAATTTTAGACTGAAAAAGTATTTTTTTTTTTTTTTGAAGAGTCGAATTTATAATTTATTTTCATTACTATTTATTAATTTTTTTTTATTTGAAATTTGAAATAATAACATAAACTATAATATAAAATTTCATAAAAATAAATTTAAAATACCCAATGTTATTACAGTAAATGATATTGCTAATTGAATTAATTTAGAAAAAAAATAGAAAGTTCACGGTGAGCTTAATTTTAATGGATTTATGAATAATGAATTTAGAAAGAGTAATTATTATTCTTATTTCAATGTTTAGACAAAAATAAAGTATTCTTTATTTGAACATTATACAGAAATGACAATAAAAAAATAATTTAATGATTAAAAAAAAAGAAAGCATACAACAAATTCTCAACAAAAAATTCGTGGTTGATATTTTAAAAAAATATTAAAATATGAAAAATAAGGTAAGAAAATACACAGTATATTAAATCAATTAATCTTCAAACACTTTCGAAAAGGCCAATAACTTTACTTCATTTTATTTAAACACATCTTCCATTACTTAGAAAGTTCATCCTGAATTGATAAGAAAAAATAAAANTTAATTTTTTTTTATTTGAAATTTTAAATAATAACATAAACTATAATATAAAATTTCATAAAAATAAATTTAAAATACCCAATGTTATTACAGTAAATGATATTGCTAATTGAATTAATTTAGAAAAAAAATAGAAAGTTCACGGTGAGCTTAATTTTAATGGATTTATGAATAATGAATTTAGAAAGAGTAATTATTATTCTTATTTCAATGTTTAGACAAAAATAAAGTATTCTTTATTTGAACATTATACAGAAATGACAATAAAAAAATAATTTAATGATTAAAAAAAAAGAAAGCATACAACAAATTCTCAACAAAAAATTCGTGGTTGATATTTTAAAAAAATATTAAAATATGAAAAATAAGGTAAGAAAATACACAGTATATTAAATCAATTAATCTTCAAACACTTTCGAAAAGGCCAATAACTTTACTTCATTTTATTTAAACACATCTTCCATTACTTAGAAAGTTCATCCTGAATTGATAAGAAAAAATAAAAGGTCTAATCCTTTTGAGTTAAAGTGAAGTGTAGTAAAAATAAATTAAAAAAGATACAAAATAGGTTATAAACCAAATTTAAAAAAAAATTGGTTATCTACAGTTACTCATTAATGATTAAAATATCCAACATTATCGCAGTAAATGATAAATTGAACTGATTAAAAAATAAAATAGTTTAGATTGAACGTAATTTCAATTTCAATTTTAATGCGTAGGTTAATGGATTAAGAATTTATAAGCAAATTTAAATCATTATACTTATTTAATCTTAGAATATTTTTAAATACTTTATTTGAAAATTTATACAAATAAAACCCTTCCCCCCAAAAAAACTAATAAATAATACAAATAAAATAAAAAAAAATTAAACAAATAAAATAAATAAAAAATTAAATAAATAAAATCAATAAATAAAATAAAATAAAAATTAAACAAATAAAATAAAAAAAAAATTAAACAAATAAAAATTCTACCAAAATTTCCGGTGAAAATTTAAGAACCTCATATTCTTCTACTGAAATAAAGATTTTTCAGACGAACTCGATATAAATTCATCGGAACGAATTGGTTTAGAATACAATAATATTTTTTCTAAGTTTCAAATTGCCCCCTTAAAATCAAAACAACCCCCAAAACATAACCCTAAATCACTCTAAATCACTTAAGAAATTACAAATGGTATAATAATTTGTTATGGTCAAAATGAAAATTTTCAAATTTGCAGTTTTCAATGAAAATACAAAACTATTTAAACTATTTTCAATCATTTTTGATAGATTTTCCTACTCGGCCTTCTTAGAATTCCTCCAGTACCTTTAACATTCAAAATAATAATTGTTGTTGAAATACTATAAATAGATTTAACATCAAAACCATCCTAAGAAGTTTAGATTCATTTGGATTATTTTTAATATCGGGTGATTCTTTTTCATCATCCATGATGTAACTTCTTGTGTTGACTTTCGAGGTGGTAACACAAGTGAAGAAATTGGCAAGTCAGATGCTATGAGTCTTATATTAATATCTAAAAAAAGTTGATGTTCTAGAAGTTGTTGATATGGATAAATCTTTTTAACTACATCTTCTCCAGAAATACTAAAATACCTAATGTGTGGGAGGCATCCTTTTAAAGTTTCCTTTAAAGATAAGAAATTATCACTTGTCCATTTATCGAGATTAGTAGGTAAATTGTGATTTTTAGCTTTTCCCCATTCAATTACATATTCCCAAATTTTACTCTCATCTATTTGCAAGTCATCCTGTTTAAGAATAGAAATTAATGCATTTTCAGGGAAAGAATTAAAATTTTCGGATTCAAAGATAGTATCGGGATATTTGGCGATGGCATCGTTACAAAATTCTTTAATTATTTTGAAGTTTTTGACTTGATAACTTGTCAGGTAAACTTGAGCAACGTTCGATTTTAACCATAAAGAATTATCATTGACAAGATGATATTGAAGATGTTCAACTACTTCATCTAGTTCAAGTTCATTAGAGGCAATCAAGAGGTCAAAAATGACCGAATTTTCCAATCTTTCCAATGAAATTTTTCCACCATAAATATATCTAAATAATATATATAATTAATTAAAATTATAATAAAATAAATTTACTATTAAAGTAATATAAATTATATTTAAACTTACTTAATAATAACGTCAAATACTTTAACAGAAATATTCGGCAATCTTAATACTTTGACATGATCAGTCGGCAATTTTAATACTTTGACATGATCGTCCTCCGGAAAATTTACTATTTTGACATAATTGGCATTAAAAGTAATTTCGTCAAATTTCTTTTTAAAGTAAGGACAACGGAATTGCAAAATATTTGAATGAACTTTATAAATCTTGGCATCTGCATCCCCTTCACCAACTTCAATAGAGGCATCATAATTAACACCACTTTCAAGAAGTTGAGTAAAATCGTTTGATAAACGGTCGTAAAATTGAACATTGGTAGAAATACAAATTAATAAAAAATAATTAAAAATAATTAAAAATTTGATTATAGAATGAGTGGTCATTTTTTTTTAACAAATACGAATAAATAATAGGTAATTCAATCATTATATATTGTTTGTGTAATTTCTATAAGCAGAATCATGAGATAATAAATAATAATAAATCTAAGCGCGAGAATCATTAGAATCATGAGATAATATGTATGAAAATCATTATTATTATCAATAATTTTTTCATTATTACTATAAATAATAAGCGTGGGAATCATTATTACTATAAATAAAAATCTAGAATTTTTTTTATCAATCTATAAAAAAAATAAAATTACATCATCTTGAGCTTAAAATAAATAAAAAATTGAGGAGATTATTAAATAAAATTTATTTAAATAAATTAGTCCTTTAATTAAAAAAATGCCTTACATGCCATTTGTTAATTAAAAATATAGAGAAAAAATTTTTTTCTTGAAATTAAAATAATTATCTAAAAAAAATGTTCTGATAATTTAAAAAAGATACCAAATAAGCACAATTTGTTATATGTATAGATATTTGATTTTTCGGATTTTTTCGTCAAAAATCCACGTGATTTTAATCACATTACAAATTTTTATTGGTCAAAAATGATCATCGATCACATGAAATCAGTTATTTTGTCGCAAAGGTATCGTTTTTGATACATCTATTGTTATTTTATTGATATCACACTAAAATTAATTATATATTCATTAATACAAAATGGAGGTACATCAAAAAAATAACCAAAAATGATACAAAATTTTCTGAGGATCCTGTGCAGGTTATGTGACAAATGGTAGGTGACTAGTGGTGCGATCCACGGATAAATTTATCCGTCATAGTCACGAATGTTAATCGAAAATCAATAAAATTTGTGCAGTTCGAATGAAATGTGATTGACATGGCGAATGACCTTTAAAGAATATAATCACATATTTAAGTTTCTACTTTTGTAATACATATTATGTAATACACCCTATATTTTAGCCCACACGGATATCCGTTTATATCCGTTTTTATCCGTAAAATACATAATAGTTTTATCCGCGGATCACACCTCTATAGGTGACAAGTGTTAGGTGACAAATATGGTTTCCATAAGTAAAAAAATTCTAAGTTCCTAGAATTTAATAAAAATTGATATTCGAAAGGTGTTGCGCACGGTGATGAATACACTGCCTGACCCGCAGTATAAGAATCTCTAAATTTTATTGGTTAAAAATGATTATTGATCACGTGAAATCTGTTGTTTTGTATTCGAAAAACTTTCATTTCCAAAATTTTAGAATTGTCCATGTTCAAAAGAATATTAGATCAATCTTCATGTGCTAGTAACAAATATACTAAAATTAACGTTTTTATTAAATATATCTTGATGATATATTTTTTTTAATAAAAGATCAACTATTACAGCTATGTTCTCTCCCTCCTCCCTTTACTTTCGCTTTTTAAAAAAATAAACAAATATTGTGTTCAATTACTCATGATATTAAGCAGTTAAATTTTTTTATAAATTAATTTGAAAATCAGAAAAAAAATTTTAATTTAATTGAACATTTAATAAATTATGCATCCAATCATATGTATTTTAAGACATGGTGGAGAAAAAGTCAAAATATCTAGTTAATATTAACAAATAGAAATAATAAAATATATTTATATACATTTGGAAATTTTTATTAAGCATAAACTACATAATATTTACGACTCCTACGCAAATATTAGTGCTACAGAAATGAAAAACATATAATCTTGTAGCCCAGAACAAGAACTTATAGAAATGATTTAGTAGAAAATTACCCCCACAAATCACGATCGTAGTAAAAAAAAAGGGTTTTTTGGTATAAAAATTGCATAAAAATTATAGAAAAATTACGTGGTAAAAAATTTCTCTATAATTGTTTCGTAATTTTTACGGCTAATAAAATTCCATTAACTTTTAAAAATTTTAAATAAATTTTTATTGTTCTTTAGTGTAATTTTAAGTTTTATTTGTAAAAAAAAAATCAATATAATTTTATTAAAACAGTAATTTTGGTATATTAGTCCAGTTAATTTTTTTTTTTTTTAAAAAAAAAAAATAGATTAAACAACTTTGATACTTTGACATGGTTGTCTCGCCTTTGTTGAATTTCTTTTCAAAGTGATTACAAAATAATCGAGTAAACTTTATAAACATCGTCAAAGGAACTTCAATTGAGACATCAGAAGTTGAGACAAATTATATACATTTTTTGTAAATGAGAAATTTAAACATTGCATTGCTATCTATATCTTTTAACATAATTATGCGTGATAAATTAGAGTAGTTTATATTTTATTATTTTGATACTCCGAACTTTTTAAATGAAATTTTATTTTGGCTATTGTCATATTTTGTTGTCAGTTCTGAAACAATAAAAATTAAATTGTTTTGAATATACTANAAGGGTTTTTTGGTATAAAAATTGCATAAAAATTATAGAAAAATTACGTGGTAAAAAATTTCTCTATAATTGTTTCGTAATTTTTACGGCTAATAAAATTCCATTAACTTTTAAAAATTTTAAATAAATTTTTATTGTTCTTTAGTGTAATTTTAAGTTTTATTTGTAAAAAAAAAATCAATATAATTTTATTAAAACAGTAATTTTGGTATATTAGTCCAGTTAATTTTTTTTTTTTTTAAAAAAAAAAAATAGATTAAACAACTTTGATACTTTGACATGGTTGTCTCGCCTTTGTTGAATTTCTTTTCAAAGTGATTACAAAATAATCGAGTAAACTTTATAAACATCGTCAAAGGAACTTCAATTGAGACATCAGAAGTTGAGACAAATTATATACATTTTTTGTAAATGAGAAATTTAAACATTGCATTGCTATCTATATCTTTTAACATAATTATGCGTGATAAATTAGAGTAGTTTATATTTTATTATTTTGATACTCCGAACTTTTTAAATGAAATTTTATTTTGGCTATTGTCATATTTTGTTGTCAGTTCTGAAACAATAAAAATTAAATTGTTTTGAATATACTATTAAATTTATTAAAACCAATCTAATACTGAAAAAGTATACTGAATTATATAAAATAATAAAGTTCAGAAAGAGCTTTTTTTAATGGATATGAATTTCTTATCTCGGAGTAAAACATCAAAATTTATACAAATAAACTATAAAAAAAGTAATTAATAAATAATCCAAAAATAAATGACATTTATTATTAATAAAATAAATTATGTTATTCTACCTAATTTTTGGTGAAATTTTAAAACCCTCATATTCCTCAACTGAAAATGAAGAGGTATCAGAGCGAATTCATTTAGGATATTTTAAACTATCCTTGCGATAACGTCTTTTCTCGGTTTTCAAATTGCCAGTTAAACGTAAAGCAACGTCAAAACCCAACTCTAAATCACTTGGGAAATTATAGATGACATGATTATTTGAATTTGACACTCTACTTAAAATGGAATCTTTTAAATTAGCAGTTTTCAATGAAAATACGAAACTATCTTGAGACGTTTTCAGTTATTATTATTATTGTCCCACTCGAGAGGACTAAATCCTTCAAGAATTTCTCCTGTACCTTTCACTTTTAAAATGATAACTGTATTTGATACAAATAGTTTTGACATCAAATCCATCTCTAGATCCTCAAACAAGTAATTTAAATTTGTATGGATAATTCACAACATACGGGATTTCTTTTTTTTATCAATTCAGGATGAAATTTCTCGTTCATGTTCATCAGCGATAATATAGGAGGTAAGCTTTTGAGGTGGTAACACAAGTGAGGAAATTGGCAAGTCAGTCTTATATTAATATTTAAAAAAAAGTTGATGTTCTAGAAGTTTTAATCTTTTTAACTACATTTTCTCCGGAAATATTAAAATACCTAATGTGTGGGAGACATCTTTTCAAAGTTTCCTTTAAAGATAAGAAATTATCTCTTGTCTATTTATCGAGACTGGTAGGTAAATTAATGCACCTCCAGGGAGAGAATGAAAATTTTCAGACTTAAAGATAATATTGGAATACTTGACAAAGATATCGTTACAGAAATCTTGAATTCTTTGAAAATTTTTGATAACTTGTTCGGTAAACTTGAGCAACATTTGATTTTAATGATAAACATTATTATTGACAAGATGAGTTTGGAGATGTTCAACTAATTCATCTTGTTCAAGTTCATTAGAAGCAATCAAAAAGTCATAGATAACTGAAATTTCCATAAATATATCTAATTAAATAAAAAAAAATTATTATTATTATAATAAAATTAGAAGTTTACAGTTATTATTTTTCTAAAACTTACTTATAATAATAAAATATTTGGCAATTTTAAAACGTTGGCGTAATCTGAAAACAAAAAGTAGAAATTCCTAACCCTCAGACCGATTTCGTCAAATTTCTTTTTAAAGTAAGGACAACGGGAATTGCAAAATAATTAAATGAACTTTATAAATTTTGATATCTTCACCAACTTCGATTGAGACATCATAATTAACACCACTTTCAAGAAGTTGAGTAAAGTCATTTGATAAACTGTTGTAAAATTGAACATAATTAATACTACTTTCAAGAAGTTGAGTAAATTGAACACCCGCCTCTTTGGTAGAAATACAAATTAATAAAAAATAACTAAAAAATAATAAAAATTAATGTTATAGAATTTTTTCACAAGTAATTCAATCCTCATTGTATATTATCTATTTTAAAATTTGTAATTGTCGGTTTAGTTTTATTTGTGAAAAAAAATTTAAAATATTTATAAATAAAACAGTTAATTTTTTTTTTTAAAAAAAGAAATATTTTTAGAAGTATTTAATTTATATTTTTGTAAATTTTAATTTTTTGTTAACTTATTTTTTTACAATATTGTAAGCCAATTATTAAATCTATTAGATAAATGAACTTGATTTTAATGGATGAACTTATTAATGAAGAATAACAAAAATAAAGAATACTTTATTTAAATAATTCAAAATAAATAATATTTATTATTCGATAATTTTCAATAAATAAAATGAATATGTTGTTTTGTTTCGAAAACCTCACATTCTTCAACTGAAATCTGAAAGAATTTGTTTAGGATATAAAATAAGTCTATGTGTAAATAAAAAAATAAAGCGGATTAATTTAATATAAATTGTAATTAAAAAAATAATAATAATAAAATAGAAAATCTAATCATGCTATGAAAATATAGAAATTGAATTTTAAATTTGTGAAATGAATAAATTGATTTCAACTACATTTTCTCCAGAAATGCTAAAATATCTAATATGTGAGAGAAATTATTTAAGGTTACAAAAATTTGCACTTATTCAAGATTTCTGTGATAATATTATTTCCAAGTATCCTATTACGAACTCGAACTGTGAAGAATTGTTGAGATAAGAGGGGAGGCTTCAACTAATTCATCCAATTCAAGTTCATTAAAAGCAATAAAGATAATTAAAAAAGCAATTTTAATACTTTGATATCAAAGGTAATTTTGTCAAATTTCTTTGTAAATAAGAAGTCCCTTTTTTTATGGCTCATTTTTTATTTTGCAATCCACTTTAAAAACTACTATCGAGACATCATAATTAAAACCACTTTCAAGTCAAGAAGTTGGGCTAGTAGTCATTTTTTCACAAATGAGAATAAGGGAAAATTCAGCATGAGTGTATTAGCAAATTATTGGATTATATTTAATACGAAGTAGTTTATAACTCGTATTAAAGATGATAATAAATAAGGCCATTCTTCTAAAATAATTTTTATTGTAAAAGCCATTTTTGTTTAAAAAAAAATAAAAAATTCAGATTCTTAAAACAGAGCAAAATTCCGTATAGTTAATTATTTTTTTTCAAAGACTGACGAGAATGCTTTTTCGAAGATTCTAATTTGTATTTTTGCAAATAATTTAATTTTTTTTTGGTTTTTTTAAAGTTATTTTAATGAAATTTTATTTGAAATAATAGAATAAAATATCCAATGTTATTACAGAAAATGATATGACTAATTGAATAAAAAAAATAGTAAAGTTCATGAGCTCAATATCAATGGATTTAAGAATAATGAATTCATTAGCAAGTGTGATTATTTTTCTAATCTCAGAATATTTAAACAAAGATAAGTAGTCTTTTTATCGAAAATTATACAAAAACGACAAAAAAAAAATAATAACTTAATGCATAATAAAAAAGAATACATGCTACTTTAAATCATTTCTTGGCAATATTTTGAAGACCTCATATTCTTCAACTGAAAATAAACATTTATGAGGAATACGTGATTGATCATCTTCTAGTGGACTAATAAATTCATCAGACCGAATTGGTTTGTAATAAGTTGAATTATCCATGCAATAACATCTTTTCTCAGTTTTCAAATTTCCAATTAAATTTAAAGCACAGTAAAAAGAAAAATCCAAGTCTTCAGGATAATTATAAATGGCTAAATTATAATTGCCACTAACCCTACTTAAAATTGAATTTTCCATATTTGCGGTTCTTAATGAAAATATAAAACTATCTCGAGACGTTTTATGTTGATTATTATTATTATCCCACTCGAGAGGATTAAATCCTCCAAGAATTTCTCCCGTACCTTCCACCTTTAAAACTATGACTGTGTTAGAGACTTTGTCACAAATATTATAAATAGTTTTAACATCAAACCCATCTCTAGATCCTCTAACAAGTAATTTAAATTCATATGGATTATTCTCGATATAAGGGGTTTCTTTTTTATCGATCCATGATGAAATTTCTAGTGCATGTTCATCAGTGATAATATTAGAAGATAAAGGAATTGGAGTAATTCTAGTTGGAAGTATTACATTTAAAATCTTTCGAGGTGGTAACGCAAGTGAAGAAATTGGAAAGTTGGATGCAATGAGTCTTGTATTAATATCTAAAAAAAGTTGGTTTTCAAGAAGTTGTTGATATGGATAAATCTTTTTAATTACGTCTTCCCCGGAAATGCTAAAATATCTAATGTGTTGAAGACAGTGATTCAAAGTTCCTTTTAAAGATGAGAAATTGTCACTTGTCCATTTATCAAGACTAGTAGGTAAAGTGGGATTTTTTGCCTTTCCCCATTCAATTACATATTCCCAAATTTTACTTTCTTCTAATTGCAAGTCATCCTGTTTAAGAATAGAAATCAATACATCTTCAGGGAGGGAATGAAACTCTTTAGACTCAAAGATTGTATTAGGATATTTGGCAATAATATCGTCACAAAAGCCTCGAATAATTTTAAAGCTTTTGACTTGATAACTTGTTCGATAAACTTGAGTAAAGTTCAGTCTTAACCACGATGAATTATTAGTGACAAAATGGGTTTGGATATATTCAATTAATTCATCCAATTTAAGTTCATTAGAAGCAATTAAAATGTCAAAAATAATTGAATTCTCCAATTTTTCCAACATAATTTTTCCACTATANAAGTTGGATGCAATGAGTCTTGTATTAATATCTAAAAAAAGTTGGTTTTCAAGAAGTTGTTGATATGGATAAATCTTTTTAATTACGTCTTCCCCGGAAATGCTAAAATATCTAATGTGTTGAAGACAGTGATTCAAAGTTCCTTTTAAAGATGAGAAATTGTCACTTGTCCATTTATCAAGACTAGTAGGTAAAGTGGGATTTTTTGCCTTTCCCCATTCAATTACATATTCCCAAATTTTACTTTCTTCTAATTGCAAGTCATCCTGTTTAAGAATAGAAATCAATACATCTTCAGGGAGGGAATGAAACTCTTTAGACTCAAAGATTGTATTAGGATATTTGGCAATAATATCGTCACAAAAGCCTCGAATAATTTTAAAGCTTTTGACTTGATAACTTGTTCGATAAACTTGAGTAAAGTTCAGTCTTAACCACGATGAATTATTAGTGACAAAATGGGTTTGGATATATTCAATTAATTCATCCAATTTAAGTTCATTAGAAGCAATTAAAATGTCAAAAATAATTGAATTCTCCAATTTTTCCAACATAATTTTTCCACTATAAATATATCTAAATAATATATGAAATTTATTAATTCGAAAATTATAATTAATATAATTTAAATAAATTAACTATTATTATTTTCTAATTATGATATTTGAACTTACTTGATAATAACATCAAATGCTTTAACAGAAATATTCGGCAATTTTAGTACTTTGACATGATCGTCGTTGAAAGTAATTTCGTTGAATTTATTTTTAAAGTAAAGACTACGAAATTGCAAGATAATTGAATGAACTTTATAAACAATAGCATCTTCTTCACCAACTTCTATTGAGACATCACTATTAACACCACTTTTAAAAAGTTGAGTAAGGTCGTTTGATAGACGGTCGTAAAATTGAGTTTCCATTTTTTTAAGAATAAGAACAAAATAGGTAAAATGCAATCATTATATATTTTTTGGTGCATCGATAAATGATTGTGTTACATGATAGAAAAGTGGTTTTGAAGTGACAGATAAGGGTGACAAATATGCTTCAAATGTTAAAAAATTTCTGTCCCATAATAAAAATTAATATTCGACAGGTGTGCTAACCGGGTCGCCGGGTGACAATTTTTCCGAGAACTAAAATCGATAATAAAAATAACTTCAAAATATTCAATGTTATTACAATAAGTACCATTCCTTGATAAAATTTAATTCTCAACTGAAAATAAGAATTCATGAGAAACATCTTGTTAGAATTTTTGTGGGCTAATAAATTCATCGGATTATGACAACCGCGCCACGCAATAACATTTTTTTTCAGTTTTTCAAATTTCCTTTTAAACATAAAGCATTTTCCAAAACCTAAATCTTTGTAAAGTGTTTAAGCAAATAAGTCCTTTAAGTATTTATCATAAAATTTAAATTAAATGATTATTCTTCTGATACTTTGTTAGATGAAGAATAAAAGAAGTTGATTATTTCGAAAGTAGATTTGGAAATAGCAGCCAAGATTAATAATTTGGCGCTAACAAAAAAAAATATTAAATTGGATACTGATAAAATTGAACAAATCAAATTTCTTCTCTTCTTAAATAAACTTTTTATATAAATTATCATTTATATAATTTTAGCGATCGATTAAAAAAAAAAAAGAGAATCAATATCAATACAAAGTAGTTCGTAAATTACATGAACAATTAGGGATTTTTTCTACTACCGACCGGTTCATGTAAGTAATTATTTTTATTATTTTTATTTTTTGTCTACGATAATAATTTTTTACCTTCTTTTTTTTTTCGCAAATACCAACAAGATCATATAAACTAAACAGCGCTGCATGTAAGTATTTTTTATTATTATTATTTTCTTCTACAATAATAGTAAATAATAACTGGTAATACCTAAAATTTTTTGAATTATGCATCAGAACGATTAAAACTCATTAATACTATTTAATGAACTTGAATTTGTTTATATTTTACTTTTAATCAATTTTAAAGTCTGATAATCTTTATTCGTATTTTTTAGTACCACTTAACTGTTAATACATACAATCAAAAAACGAAATTTTGAGAAAAAAAAGTGATAAGAAAATGAATTTTATTCATCGTTTTAAATTGCATGGTATTGTAATATCAGATCGGGTATTTATCATGCAGAATTTTGACAGAAGGCCATATTATATAAAGAGATAATGAAACGATAAAGAGAAAAGAATACAAGTGTGTAAATGAAAACAGTTTTAATTATGAATTAGTTGAATAAAATTTATGTACAGTATCTCTTTGTAGACTTGGCGAGTCTTTTCCAAACCCTTTATCGCATGTGCCCATGCCCAATTTGGATCATAATTAAATCTTTAATAATTTACTGTCTCCTCATTCGCAGCATTCTATTAATAAATTTAAGATTGGGTATTTAAAATGATTAATAATAGAATTGATGACATAAGAAGATTGGTAAATTAAAAATTTGTTAATTTCCTACTTGAATAAAATCCTTAAGATGTGAATTCCATGAATTTTGGGAGTGGAATCATAATTTAAGGCCAATTCGTATACTTATTCTAGTGGGTTCTTTCGAATATTCCTACAAACCAATATTATGAGGAAAATTCTGTCACTTTTAGGATTTTGATTCTTCAGATTCATTTCCTACTAAATCCAATCAATCCACTCACATATCATTGTGGCGAGGCCATATTTGTTTGAATTGCTCTAGCGCGAGTCTTATGTGATTTTTTATTCAATTTCAATTCTTTTTTTGACAACGAAAATACCTAAGTGAATAACATAATTATCAATGTTTCTTGCAATAATGTATTCAAGAGTATTTAGATCAAGACCAAAAATGTCTCTTTCAACAAAATCAAAATAATATGGTTTTGATTTCATTCTAAAGTCTTTTGCAATACTATACAAAATAATAATATTAATAATAATAATAATGATGATGTTGATGATAAATATATATTGTTCTCAAAATAAATAACATTTAAGTCGTCAATTTACCTTCGATAAATATAATCAACAATTAAAAGTGTATCAGGGTATTGACGGCAAATATCAATAAATTCTTAAATTATTTGAAATAGCTTTAAAAAAAATTAATGTGTGATTAATTGTGATTAATTGTGATTAATTTTATTTCATTATTATCATCATCAACATCATCATTATCATTGCTATCGTCATTATTATTATGATTATTATTATGATTATTATTATGATTATTATAAATTTCTTGATCAATGATTATTTGAATTATTTCATTATCTGGTTGAAAATAATGATTATTGTTTTCTTCTATCCATATTATTAGATTCCGTCTCGGCCACTTCTTTCTTGATCTAATAAAATTATTGCCCGATTTTATTAACATATGATAACTCCAATTTAAAATATTCCTTCCAAAATTCAACTGAGGTAAAAACCATCTGCAAACTTCGTTGCTCAATTCTAGATATATAAAGTTATTATTATTATTACTATTAAAATAAATAAATAATCTAAGAACCAATAATCTAAGGATCCCATGATATTGAAAGATACCTCTTGTTGATATGATATTGCCATTCGTTTCGAAATCCCATATTGCTGCGAGAGTATAAAATTCTGGCTTTCTGGATGTGCTTAATTTTAAGATATCATCACGAATAGAAGTACATTTAAATGTCATTATTACATTCTAAAATATTTTCAATATTTAGTTTCTGAATATTTTACTCAATAATTTTTCTGCTCCTGATGGTCTGGCAAATTTTGTATTCTGATGCTATAAGAAAGTGTTGCCACTAAATTTTTGATGGCTGCCCATTCATAAATGTAATAAATTCTTCAGATAATGGCGCAATCAGATTCTTTATTTAAAAATATTCTTTATTCAATATTATTATTGGATTCATTTAACATTACAGGAATTCAGAAAAAAATCTATAAGTAAAATAAGGAAGTTAAAAAAAAAAAATCGAAAAAAGAAAAAATTAAGAATAATAAAAATTACTAAATGAAAATAATCTCTTGTGCTAAATCAATATTGCATTGCTTATATCGCTTTTCTTTTCCCTTTTATATCTTTGACACTCGATGATATACCAATATTGCTGCCAACCTCCAAATCTCTTTGTGTTGAATTATTATTAAGATTTTTTAATTCTCTCATAATGTTAATTTTGTTTACATATGTAGTTTCATTTCCGCAGCCCAAAATTATGACCATATTAAGGTCGCAAAGAGCTTCTTCATATTCCTTTAGCATATAATAACAATAAGCTCGACATTTTAAAGCCAAGCAATTGTTTGAATCAATCATTATGGCTTTGCTTAAATCATATATTGCATCAACGTAGGATTTTTTAAATCCTTTTGTCGCCCCTCGCAAATACTGTCACAGGAGTGCAGAGTATTTCGAACAATTTCTCAAATCAGTCTCACAGTTTGCATCACACAAACAAATAATAATACGCTCTATCTGCCAGTAGGTCAAGCAATCAATCGATCTAAACTTGCCTATCTCGAAACAGATAATAAATATATAATAAATAATAATAATAATCAAATAATAATCAAATTAATCATGAAGGCACAGTGAGTAAGGTGGAGTAAAAGTAGTAACGCAGTATCAAACAATATTTAATAATATTTCGCAATATTACGACACAAAATATAAGTTTATTAAAGTATAAAGTATAAAGTTTTAAAAGCAAAGTATCATTTAACAACAGAAATATTACAGCGTGACGTATCTTTCCTGTTCCTGAATGAAGTTTACTTTTCTATATAATATTTAAAGTATTTCGAATTATTCTGAATTATTTCTAATTAATAATTAATTGTTTATTTATTTTCTTCGCTTAACTACTTTCTTACTTCCGACAACAGTCGTATTTATACTTTCTCTTTTGTTTACACTTCATCTTTGTACTTCATATTTCATCCTTTGTGCGCCATCCTTCATCCTCGCACGATATCCTTCATCCTCGTACGATATCCTTCATCCTTGTACAGCATTTCTCATCCTTCATCCTCGTACAAGGATGACAATCACCTGAAAGTTCATCTAGTGTCACAAAATGTTATCCCCCGTGACATTTCACCTGATTACCAATTTACTTCGCCACAATACCATGCCAAAAATCTTTGAGGCTTTGCTTGAATAGCATTATTTAAATCATTAANTCTAACTAATTTCTTACTTCCGACAACAGTCGTATTTATACTTTCTCTTTTGTTTACACTTCATCTTTGTACTTCATATTTCATCCTTTGTGCGCCATCCTTCATCCTCGCACGATATCCTTCATCCTTGTACAGCATTTCTCATCCTTCATCCTCGTACAAGGATGACAATCACCTGAAAGTTCATCTAGTGTCACAAAATGTTATCCCCCGTGACATTTCACCTGATTACCAATTTACTTCGCCACAATACCATGCCAAAAATCTTTGAGGCTTTGCTTGAATAGCATTATTTAAATCATTAATTGCTTTGTTATATTTTTTTAACTTGCAATATGCCTCGGCTCAGTTACACAAAGTGCTGTAACTGGTAGGAAAATCTTTGAGATATTTAGTACAATAATGTACAACTTCTTTTTCGGTTTCGAATTCTTTCGCATAGTTGATTTTGAACTTTGTTAATTTTAGATGGTGCAATAAGGATTTTTTGGGGGATCAGTGATCAGATGTTGCTGTTGATCTTGTTTGTTGAGCTTGAGGATCTTCTGCCGCAGAAGATTTTTTCCATAACTTGGATATCTATAAAAAACAAAATTATGTAAGATAATGTACTTATTGTTCGAGAAAATTGTATAAAAAAGACAAAAAGAACATTAAATAAAAGCCAAAGGAAAGTAAAATGTGAAAAAAAAACCATTTAAATAATTGAGATCTAAGATTTTTAAGTTTTTTTAAAGTGACTTTACTTACTGATAAAATCTTTTTTGCTTCAATTAACTTCATTTTAAAGAATTTTAATAATGGAATAGTTTGAGAAAGGGAACAGCTAAGCAAAAATAGGTGAAGGTGAAAAGTGCAACAAAGTTCCGAGAAGAGAGTAGTGTGGCGAAGTAAATTGGTAATCAGGTGAAATGTCACGGAGGATAACATTTTGTGACACTAGATGAACTTTCAGGTGATTGTCATCCTTGTACGAGGATGAAGGATGAAAAATGCTGTACAAGGATGAAGGATACTGTACGAGGATGAAGGATATCGTGTGAGGATGAAGGATGACGCACAAAGGATGAAGTATGAGGTACAAGGCTGAAGTGTAAATAAAAGAGAAAGTATAAATACGACTGTTGTCGGAAGTAAGTTTCATTAGTTAGTACAGACAGTCAGACAGTCAGTTTAGTTAGAATATAATTAATTATTAATTAGAAATAATTCAGAATAATTCGAAACTCTTTATTAAATATTAAATAGAAAAGTAAACTTCATTCAGGAACAGGAAAGATACGTCATGCTGTAATATTTCTGTTGTTAAATGATACTTTGCTTTTAAAACTTTATATTTTATATTTTAATAAACTTATACTTTGTGTCGTAATATTGCGAAATATTATTAAATATTGTTGAAACTGCATTACTACTTTTACTCCACCTTACTCACTGTGCCTTCATGATTAATTTGATTATTATTTGATTATTATTATTATTTATTATATATTTATTATCTGTTTCGAGATAGGCAAGTTTAGATCGATTGATTGCTTGACCTACTGGCAGATAGAGCGTATTATTATTTGTTTGTGTGATGCAAACTGTGAGACTGATTTGAGAAATTGTTTGAAATACTCTGCACTCCTGTGACAGTAGGAGTAAGTGAAAGTGAAATCGGTTGTTTGTAGATCATTGCCAATAAGCAATTGCAATCAACAAGCAATCAAGTAATAGCTGATGTTAACGTCACGTCATTATGATGATCTTTTCTGTGCCAATGATAAATAAAAAATTAGCTATCGTATTTCTTTAATTATATTATTAAAATTCATTTTTTATATATTTAACAGTCAATTTTGTATTTATTTCTTATTGTTTAATTCATTTGAAAATATCAATTTCCTTCAATTTTCACCTTTTTTTATTTCCATTATTCATTTAATTCTAAATCAATTATTTCTTCAATACTAATGATTTAGATATAGATATTGGCAAAGATCTTAATTTATCCACTTAATTATTCTTTTGATTTCAGCACAGCAATTATTATAACTCATGTTACATTTATTAAAAATTAAAAAATAACTTGGCTTTAATGACTCTCTATTACCTTTGTTCATTTATCCGAATATTAGCCAACATTTATATATAATTCAACACAGCAAAAAATATTCTTGCCAATTAAGAAGATATTAACTATGAATACTGGAGTTTCCAGCAGAATTCTACAAAAAAAACAAAGGGTTACATTTTATTAATAAATTGCGAAGAAATATGCAATGTTAATTTTAGCTGGTGTATCTTTTTTTAATTAATATTTATTAAAATATCGATGGATAATTATTTTATTAGGTCATTAAATGAAAATGAGCAAACTTTTCAGTAACATTGTTTTATCTCGATGTGCTTGAATAATTAATTTTTAAGATAAAGATTATCAATTATCTTTATATAACCGTGAATAGAAGTATATTTATGTATAATTATTATATCCCACTATATTTTCAACATCTGCATACCAAATATTTTACTCCGCTTCTGATGATCTGGAATTTTTATATTCTAGTATAAGAAGTTGTCACCACTAAATTTTTGATGGCACGATCATAAATGTAAATACTTTGGGTAATGGCATAATCGGATATTTTATTTTAAAATATTTTTTATTCAATATTATTATTAAATTTATTTAACAGAAAAGTACAGGAATTAAGAAAAAATCTATAAGTAAAAATTGAGAAATAAAATAAAAAAAGGATTGAAAATTTGAAAAAAGAAAAATTAACAAAAAGATAATTATCTCTTCTTGTGTTGAATCAATATTATGCTTTCACACTCGATGATGCAACAATATTATTAACCTCCAAATCTCCTTGTGTAGAATTATTAAGATTTTTTAATTCCCTCATAATGTTGATTTTGTTGATTCATTGTCACAACCCAAATTTATGGCCATCTTAAGATCACAAAGAGCTTCTTCATAATTTTAGCATATAATAACAGTAAGCTCGACATTTCAAAGCCAAGCAGTTGTTTGAATCAATTAAATCATATAACACATCAACGTAGGAATTTTCTAATTCTTTTATCGCACCTCGCGTGATCTTTGAGGCTTTAATAGAATAGCAGAGTTTAAATCATTTCTATGTTAAACTGCAATCTCATGAATCAATTAATATATGTATGAATTTAATTAAGTGAAAAATCCAAAATTTAGAACAAGAACCAAACGAATTCACTCGTATCCTTAATAAGGGCTTTGGAATTACTTGTATAATACCGGAACTCTAATGAGAAATCTAGAATTATCGATTTCTGTTACGCCTGCCATATAAAATTTCATCACCGGAGATGATGACCAAACGATGACAGTTACATATCGACGACTTAGATAAATTTTTGGCGGATGAACAAATTTGGTCAAAGATCGATACAAAACTTTGATCACTCTCGCATCTAAATTTAATCTTGCTAAAATCAATGGTATAGAATTGAATAAATTTTGTTTGATAAAAAATCCATTGATATTTTTTAACACATTCAATTTACATTGAAACGTTCCAATACGTTAATTTCGATACATACTATAACTAACAAATTTCAATTTGCATACTTAACAGAAAATGGCTTAAGTATGCCCAGAAAGCAATCAAGAAAGTGATAATCAGTAAAGATGGTGCAAACCGTGCAACTCAACACTTTTCAAAATTGATTTTAATAAATAAACAAGTGAAAATGATACAATTGATAAATTTATTCAAGATTTTCAAATAAATTGTAGATGGTTGTTCACCTTAAAATAGATTTTAAGATATAAAACAAATATGCGAAGTGGCTGAAGAATATAGTATAAGATGGGACATTGAAAATCAATAATGGAAAAGAAGAGGCCACATAAAAACAATCTTCATAAAAAAGCACGAGAAATTATTACGTGATCCGAGGCATAGATTACGTAATTTCCCAAAACTTCAACACATCTAGAGATAATTCTGAGAAAAAACAATTAAAAAAAAATTTGTAGAAATCATTTCAAGAGATTCTGCTGAAGAACGAGAAACAATTACCAATGCAACCACCACCACTAAGACATCTGCTACCTCTCTTTCTTCCACGTTTTTGGGAGATTCTAATAGACTGAAACTCAGTGAAAAGCGTTTAGATCGCCGCCGTAACAATGAGATATTATCCTCTTTAACATCTAATAGATCTAACACTACCTTCAGATCCACTACCTCTTACAATGAAACTACTAGAGTCAACAAAAGGAAAGTAATTACAAATAAACAAGAAATAATCATATCTAAAACACTTGCTAATATTGAACGCCCAATAAAAGTTGATCTTTGTTGAGAACTTTTGCCTTTGAGGTTCCTAACTTATCTTCCAATTTTATTAAGGTTCTATGTATAGTCACATCGCTGCTGCCAAAGATTGTATTTTACGTGTGACGGAATATATTAAAGAAATTGATTATTTTTTTGGAAAAATTAAAAAAAAAAAAACTGATACGATGATTCAAGTATTTCGTAGTATCATTGACGAATTTCCAGTATTTGATCTTTTAGGAGGGGATCCGATTGATTTAATTAATAAATTTTTCGGGGTAACCAATTCATCTATTACGACTTCTGTTACACTAACTAGTTCCCTTGGTAGTAGAATCAAGAGTGCAAATTCTTCCAAACAAAGAAGAGACTAAACCCAGAGGTTCACAATTGGGACGATCTTCCATATCAAAAAGGAATAATTTTAGGTTAAAGATCAAAGATACTTTAACAAAGAGGATCTCTTTTCTGGAAATTTTACTTCAAGATTGCACCACATCCATTTTCTGCCGGACTGCAGTATTCATACTAGTATGTAATCAGGTGAACACATTCACCAATTAAAATCCATGATTCAGATTTGTACTAATGTACTAATTTCAAAATCTTCAGGTACAGTACAAACTCTAATGATATTATTCATAATTATTTTATTTTAGAAAATTACATGTGGCTATGATGAATTATTTATTTTATGATCATTTTCGCAAACAAACCTTTCGTTATATAAAAAAAAATATCATTTAGATTTATTTTTATTTTAATATCGTTTTATTTAAATGATCAGTCATCTTTTTTTTTCGAAAATTTAAATCTAATAAAAATTTATTTTGTATATTAAAATGTTTTCAATTGTCTCGGGAAATTACTATTCTAATAATTCGTTTACCTTATTTCTACGCAATCATTTCTTTATCCTATATTTTATACGTTCCTACAGACAGTCAATTATATTTTTCATCATGTCCATGACAAATTTCCCAAAAATTTATATCCATCTTTACTTCCTCGAAGAATTAATTAAAATTCCACTTTACTGTATTAATTCAATTAACCATTGAAATTTTAAATTTATTATTATAGTTTTTGTTATTAATTTAAATAAAATTTCATTTAAATAACTAAAAAATTAAAATTAATTAGAATCTTCAAAAACATATTTTTATTCGTTAAGAAAAAAAAAAATTAACTGATATACTCTGTGTTAATTATATGATTTTTTTTGTTTTGTATACAAAAAAAATAAAACCGAAAACTACATAGATTAGATTATGTCTTTATGTCTTATCATTTTTAACACAGGAAAAACTTGTATGATTGAATTGTAAAATAATAAAATGTAACAATAAAATGAAAAATATCATTCAATAATAAAAAATAAATCACTAACAATTATTCTCCTTTTATTTTGAGTAATATAATGAAAAAATTCTAACCAAATTTTATTAAATGATAATAATAAAAAAAAAATAAAATGAAAAACTAATGTTAAAAAAGAACGCAATACTAATAATTCCTAATACCAAATAATAATTCCAAATAAAATCAATCAATAATAAAAGTACTTCTTCAAAATTACATCTCCAAGTATTGTTCATCAAATGTGAGAAGATTGACTTTGGGCTGAAGGTATCGCATCCATAATTGCTTCATATAAATCATCAGCTGCATTTGAATTCGATAACTAAAGAAAATATAATAAAATACAATAAAATATATCAAAATATAATTCAAGTATAATAAAAATATAATTACAAAATCACAAATGATTTACCTTGATAGCCAAATGAACGAGTAAGTCACCCTCGAATGCAAATAATCTCACGAATTTTTCCTGTGATCTTTCGACGTGCATTCCATGAAACAATGCAATATTTAAGATCACCTTAAGTACGTTTTCAGTGCGCATAACTATAAAATTATTATAATTTTTTTAATCAAATATCGAACTCTCGTATTTTAATAATAGGTGAAAGTAATCGTAATAATCATAAAATTTAACTGAAAGTTTACCTAATCGGGGTGACTTTTCATAATTTCTTGAATAATTAAGTCTTAGGATTCCAATTCCCCTTTCTTTCCACATCCGTTCATCCATACAATATAATTTGGCTCTTACTGAATGTTGGGTAGTCTCGTTTTCTTCTCCAGTAAATACTAAATATATTAATAAAAAAAAATATTATTGTTATTATATATTTATAATTATAATTATTATTATAGTTATCGATGTTTCTACCTTCTTGCTCTTGTAATAAAGTTGTTGTTACTGTTCCAAAAGGAACTTCTTCTTCTACATTATCTTTATCATTCTCATTTTCTTCGTCTTTGTCATTTTGGGAAGGTTGCTCATCAAAAATTGAAATATTCGAATTTTGTGAGCTTAAAATCATATCGGCAAACCCTCCCATTAATGAACTTCCGGTATATTTGGTCCCCGATCCAAATATACCTCTGCTTGGAAGTGAAGTAGAATTTCCACCCGATTTCTGTAAAGATCAAGTAAAGGTCAAGTATTTAATATTATTTTATTTTTATTTTATCTAATAAAACCCGAAGATATAATTAAAATTTAATAACTTACATTTTCCTCGCCTTCATTTTTATTACCCTATAAAATTTAAATAAAAATTAATATATTAGAAATGAATTTTAGAATATTATAATTTATGATTGCACTTACATCCACAACCATTCGTTCTTCATTATCATCAAAAACTAAATTTAAATCTTCGCCATCTTCATTATCATTATTATTACTATCGTGGTTATTATTATTATCATTATTATGACTAATATTATTATCAGTATCAGTATTATTATTATTATTACTATCGTGATCACTATTATTATTATAATTATTAATATTATCGGTATTATTATTTGTATTTGTATTAGTATTAGTATTATCGTTATTGTTGTTATTACTATCATTTTTTGGCCTTTTGGATGGCCGACCACGTGGACGCTTAATTATTTCTTATGAAATTATATTTAAAGTTAATAAAATTTATTTTAAATTCAAAAAATAATAAGAATAATTTATCACTTATTATTTACCTTGCGTCACACTACTTGCATTTTTTTGAGGCCGCCCACGCCCCCTCTTTGGTGGACGACCTCGCTTCTTTGGTAGCCGTGGTGGTGAACTTGGAGGTGATGATGGTGGTGCAGCAGCTATTCAAAAAGAATAAAAAGAATGGAAAATTTGTTTAATAATTGGTGATATTTTTTTTAGGGAGAAAGAAAAGGAACAATAATAATATTATTGTTACCTTTTGCTGCTAATCTTGGCGATCTCCTTAGGGGAGCTGAACTGTTAATTTCCGAGAAATTTCTTTTGGTCATAATATTAAATTTTATATGATAAGTTTTTTTAAATTTCGAAATTTCAAAATTTTGAAAGTGAAGAATTTAAAGATCTTTTATATTTAATTTTTTATAAATAATTACAAACAATATTTGTTCCCAGTATTTTTTTCATATTTGATTACTTAAGCTCTATTTGGTATTTTTTTTTAAAAAAAGCTAATATAATTAATAACTATTTCTATTGTATGGTTGTTATTATTATATTTCCACATTTCACATTTCCAAATTCTGTTTAGCTCACATTCTAGACCAGGACTTGTTGACTATTATATAACATCAATTTCAAGTTTTCTAATCAAATTTGGAAATGTCTTGAATAATCTATGGGTTGATTTACATATATTCCATTATTATTGTTTGGTTTTTTTTTAAGGTTTCACTTTCAAATTGATTAATAAGGGGTGGTTAAACTAAATTAAGCAATTGATTTTAAGTGAATAAAAAATCATTATTATTACAATTATTATAACTCTTATATAAATTGGATTTCCACATTTCACATTTCCAAATTTGTTTATTTTACATATTATATTATGCGCCACATTACATCAATTTCAAGTTGCCTTGATTAATAATATTCCTATATTCCTATTGATTTTATATTATTAGAAAAATTATTTTTATAACTCTTATATATTATTAATTCATCATTGATATTTATGCTGTTAGATATTCGTTTCTTTTTCTAAAGCTGAACCATCACGTGTCTTTAATGTCTTTAATAACAATACTAAATATATAGTAATAATAATAATATTATTAAATATTATATTACAATTATATATTAATAGCAGTAACACAATAATTCTATTACTAATAAAAATATTTTATTTCAGGAGGAATTTCTTCTAATAACGACAGACAATACGTAAATATGTTATTCATAACTCTACTCAGCTGCTTTAACTTCTATAATCACTTGATCATCAACTAATAATAACTGAAATTACGTAATGATGATTGTGCTATTCATAACTCTACTCAACTCCGTTTCATTTGAGCTTCTATTATTACTGGCAGTTTGTTATGAGTTCTTTCAATTCCAATGATTTTTTTCTAAAGCATTAAATGGATCATGAATACATGAATTTGATAATAAATATTATTAAATTTATACAAAGCTTCTTAATAGTTGTAACTTTCGTATTTAGATAGTTTAGAATATTAACATCCTATTACTTTTATTATTATTTTTATCATATTATTAAAATAATTCAAGATAACAGAAAGTTGGTTTAATGTTTACATCCATCATTTCATGAAATAAATGTACTTTTTTATAAAAGAAATGATTAGATATAAATTTACTTAAATAAATAATCATGATTTGATAGAAATATTGAAAATCTATACTATATATTATATATTTAGTCTAAAATAATAATGCAGATTACACTGTATATATGATAGATTAAATCAAAAGCCACAGTGGTGCATCAAGAAATAATGTAAATACCTTTCTAATAGGATCAAAATTTAATTCTGATATTAAAGGTTACTTTTAAATTATAGTTATACAAACAAAATGCAAAAAGATTTTTATAATATTTTATATAATATAATATATATTATTAATCATGCACAAATTCTTTATGGTATGAAATATTATCAAGAAATTCATATTTATTTTTAAATAATTAAATAATTAAATCATATTACTAGCTATAAACTCATTCTCGCATAAAATGTTAGCAAACAACAAACCTATTTTTTACAATTACCACCTCTCAAAAAAAGATACAAATTCTTATATTTATTATTTGATATATTTGATAATTAAAAAAAGCTTTATAGTAATTATTTCATTTACAAAAGTAAAACATTTTCACACCAAAAATGCTTATAATTATCTATATTACATAATTAATTACATTTAAAAGTCAATTAGAGTCAACAATAGCAATAGTATTGCATTTTTATCAATTTCAAATACAAAACCTATAAAAATATTTATATTAATTAATATAGCCATTTGATAAAATTCATAAAATTAATTAATAGAAACAATTTAATAAGTGAATAATTTCTTAAATGAAAAGTATAATTAAATTTATTATTTAAATGCTTGAAAAAGTAAATATAAATATATTTAAAAATTATTTAAAGGGTAAAAAAAATAAAAATAATAAAAATAATAAAAATAATAAAAAACATAAAATTCATAAAATTAATTAAAAGAAACAATTTAATAAGTGAATAATTTCTTAAATGAAAAGTATAATTAAATTTATTATTTTAGAAATGCATGAAAAAGCAAATATATATTTAAAAATCATTTAAATAGTAAAAAACAACAAAAATAATAATAATAATAAAATTCATAAAATTAATTAAATGAAAAATTCTGAATCATGAACTATAGATTAAATTTATATTTTTTAAATTAAATTTATTATTTGACAAAAAAAAATAATTATATTTAAAAAATATTTAATAATAAAAATAATAAAAATAATAAAAACAATAAAAATAATAAAAAAAAATATAAATAATAAAATGATAAAAATGATAAAAATAATAAAAATGATAAAAATAATAATAATAATAATAATAAAAATAATAAAAATAATAAAAATGATAAAATAATAAAAATAGTAATAAAATGATAATAATAAATACAATAAAAACAATAAAAATAATAAATTTAAGCCCCTGACCCCGAACCCTTGTTATAATATGTAAAATAGGGTTGTTGTACAATCATGTGGATCAAAATATTATCTCTGCAAATGGATTTTGTTTATGACACAAGCTTGATTTTAACATGAAAATTCCTAAAGTAGTAGCTAAATTTCGGTCATGCGATTGATCAAAAAATTGCACTTATAAAAAAATCTTATATTGAAACGTAAATTCTAATACAAATTTAAAATTCAGCCTTAAATACTATTACTATAAACAAAAAAAATGTCTCGTGAAATATGCCCAGAATGCAATCAAGAATATGATGGATATTGGTGCAAACCATGTAATTCGAAACATTTCCAAAATGATTTTAATAATTGGACAAGTGGAAATGACAAAATAGATAAATTCATTCAAGATACTCAACCAAATGCTAATAATCGTTATGAAGTAATAGAATGGATACCTTATAATAGATTTAAAGATGTTAAACAAATAGGTAAAGGTGGATTTGGGACAATACATTATGCTAGGTGGATTGATGGATATATTGATAAGTGGGATATTAAAAATAAACGATGGAAAAGAAAAAGGGATTGGAAAGTGGCATTAAAAAAGTTTGATAATTTTGTGGATTTCAATGATGTCTTAAATGAGGTAAATATTTTAATTAATATTTATAAATTATTTTCAAATTATTATATGTTTTAACTATAAATTAAAAATGTTTATATCATTAGATGGAAATTCACTTAAAAATATACTTTGAATTTTATCATGCTTCAATTCGATTTTATGGAATTACACAAGATCCGGAAACACACTCGTATATGATGGTTTTGGAATATGCAAAAGATGGAAATCTTCGAGAATATTTAAAACTTAATTTTGATAATATTAATTGGGAACAAAAATTAGAAAATCTAAGTTTATTATCTTTAAATTTGAGGGATATTCATGAATTAGATATAGTTCATCAAGACTTCCATCCTGGAAATATTTTATCATCCAGTTTTAAATTTAATGATATAAAGATTTCAGATTTTGGATTAAGTAAACTAATAGGGGTAAATCCAAATAATCTCGATAAAAAGAATATATTTGGTGTATTACCATATATTGCTCCAGAGGTATTAAGTGGTGATGAAGATTATACAAAAGCTGCTGATGTATATTCATTTGGAATTATTGCTTATGAAATGATTACGGGCTTTCCTCCATATTCTGATATACCCCATGATAAGGATTTAGCCATGAAAATATGCAATGGATTACGACCAAAAATTCCATTTCATACTCCCAAATTAATTACAAGAATGATTATGAGGTGTTGGGATGCTCGAGTTACACATAGACCTACTTTTACAGAATTAAAGGATGAGTTGTGGAAATACTATAAAGATTATCGTGATAAAGATTCAGAAATTAGAATTCAAATTGAAAATCCTGAAAAATTATCCAAAAACCTAGGATTAATAAATTCAACAACTCCAACTCCTCTTAATTATCAAACACATCCACAAGCAATTTATACCAGTCGACTTCTTAATTTTTCAAAACTTTCAAAACCCAAGAATGAAGAAAATTTCGAAAGAGAACTTGAAGAATTAACTAAATCTATGTCTAATCTATGTCCTAGTAAGTATTATATTTTTTTTTTCATATATATATTTTATTATTTTTATAATAATAAATTATACTTATTTCTATGTTGTTTAGGTAATTCTGATCTATTTATTTGATTGATTGGATTTATTAGTTTTTTTATATAAAATCTTAACACTAGGGATAGAGTACGAATTCTTCATTCGATTTGTATAAATTCAATTAGCTTAGTTCGTAATTTTGATTTTATAAAATAGGAAATAATAATAAAGGAAATATGAATTTATCACAAAATCGACTAAGTATCGACACTATAATATTTCAACGATGTAGCTATTGAACGTTATGCTGCACATATTTTTTAATATTGGATATAAAAAATTAATTATTGTAATAACGTGTATTTATTAATAAATTTATTGTTGACCTTAACTAAATTAGGCCAACAAGATTTTCTCCATTCTTCTTCTAATAGTCGGAATGAACTTTTGAAAGAGGCGGTACCTTTTTTTCTTATTCAATCATTTTCTGTGAATGATGAATATTAATTTAAATTATAAAATAAATGTGACAGATAATGGAAATCAATAATTCAACAAAAAAAAATAATAATAATTTTACCTCAATTACGTCATCATCAAATCTTGGCACGCATATAATTCTTGTAGACGGGATACTTGTGAAAATAATTCATATATTTCGTCAGCTGATTCCGACAATAAATAAAAAGTTAAGAAATTTGAAATTTATTATTATGATTAAATGTTATTAGATGTTAATATTAGTTTACTTACTTTTTTGTAAGCTCGAAAAATCCATCACGTTCATATTAAGGAACCAACAAATTGTACTATAAAAAAAACTATAAATAGTGATAAATAATAAATAGATAATAAATAATAAATAATAATAAATAACAAAAATAATAAATGATAATAAATAATAATAATACCTTTTCAATGGCTTTGTGAATAATAGATCTCGTAATTTCTCTTAAACATTCAAACTCAAGACTTAACTAAAATATAAAAAATAAATAAATTAACAATAAATAAAATAAATAAATAAATAAATAAATTAATCAACAACAGAACATGCTTTTTCTAAACAATATTCATCCAAATTATTATCACAAAGTTGAATCCTTTCTTCCACGGGAGGTTTAAATTACCATATAAATGTTTTATTACCTCATGTTTCCCTTTTCGAACTTGATAATCATTTTCAAATGATTTCACTTTTCCTCTCAAAATTTCCAATCGATCGAAACTTAGCCTTAATCCAGTGGATAGATCCATTTGATAATATTGAAATTCTTGATTCATGAATTCTTGAATTTGTCAAGTTAAAGTTAGTTGGGGGTCACTTAAATCTTGCGGTGTGTAATGATGAAGTTGAATTGCACATTCTTCAAATGATCACGTAGTGAGGCCTATTTATATATTTATATTATATTTTAATTCACATGGGAATGCAGGTATGAATGAATATTGAATGTGTAGATTAACAAATGTAAAAAAAATGGAATATGGGATATAATTATAATTATTAAAATAATTAAAATAATAATAATAATTAAAATAATAATAATAATTAAAACAATTAAAATAATTAAAATAATTAAAATAATTAAAATAATTAAAGATTACAATTCGGACCATTTCATCATATTTACGCCGCACCTATCAGTAGTTAAATGATAATTATTTATAAATAATAATTTATTAATTATAATAAACTATTGCATAAATAATAATAAATAAGAATAATAATAATTATTACGTAAGCTGAAGAACTCAGGTCAGAATCGAAAAGCTACAAGAAAATAAAATGAAATAAAATAAATAAATAAATAAAAATAAATAAATAAAAATAAATAAATAAAATAAATTAAATAAATAAAATAAATTAAATAAATTAAATAAATAAAATAAATAACCTTTATTCAATTCTTTAACAGACACTTATAAATATTTCACCTATGGCTTAACATTATCCTGTGTCACAGTAGCTTCCTATAAAGAACATGTTATATATTTTAATATAATAATATAATAATATAATAATATAAATAATAATATTAATAATTAATAAATAATTAATAAATAATTAAAAATTATAATAAAATCAATGAATTATGAACAGAAATTAATTCATAACTCATCGAAGCAATATGTGGTATTATCGTATCGAGAATATTTAATGTACTCATTCATTTATCGTGATCATTAATAAATAAAAAAATAAATCATTTCCTTTTTTCCCAAAAGGAACGATTTTCCTCAAAAAACTCCAAACTAATTTATTATTATATTAATAATAATTATTGGAATTATTTAATTATCTGGTTGAGAATAATGATTATTATTCTCTTCTATCATCGTGTTATTAGGTTCCATCTCGACCTCTTCTTTCTTTTCTTTTATTGGATCCAACGAAATTATTGCCCGACGAGCTTTAATCTTATCAACATATGATAACTTCAATTTAAAATATACCTTCCAAATTTCAACTGAGATAAAAATCATTTGTAAATCTATGCTAGTTATATAAAGTTATTATTGTTAGATTATTTATTTATTTTAATAATAATAAGAATTCCATAATATTGAAAGATACCTTTCGCTGATATATATTGAAATTCATTTAAAATTCCCATGGATATGCTTGAATTTCTCTGTTAATTTATTTTTAAGATATCATCGCGAATAGAAATATATTTACGTGTTATTATTATTATATCCACAATATTTCAAAATTGGCCTCTGAATATTTTATTCCTACTCATGATGATCTGAAAATTTGTATAAGAAAGTGTTGCCACTAAATTTTCGCTGGCCCGATTATAAATACAATAAATTCTTTGGGTAATAGCATAATCGGATACTACGTTTTTAAAATATTCTTTATTTATTTAACAGAACAGTACAGGAATTAAGAAAAAATCTATAAGTAAAAATTGGGAAATAAAAAAAAAAGATTGAAAATTGAAAAAAATAAAGAATAAAAAAAAATTAACAAAAAGATAATTATCTCTTGTTTTGAATTAATATCATTTACAATGCTTTTCCTTTCCCTTTTATATCATTCGTGTTCGATGATGCACCTCCTTGTGTAGAATTTTTAAGATTTTTTAATTCCCTCATAATATTGATTTTGTTGATATATGTTGATTCATCCGCACAACCCAAAATAATGACCATCTTAAGGTCACAAAGAGCTTCTTCATATTCCTTTAACATATAATAACAGTATGCTCTGCATTTCAAAGCCCAGCAATTATTTGGATCAATTACTATGGCTTTGTTTAAATCATAAACTGAATCAACGTAGGATTTGTCTAATCCTTTTGCCGCACCTCGTAAATACTGTGGTGACGATGGGGAATTGGTGAGATGGTACGAAAATAGTAGCATGGAAAATGTGTGGCGTGGGAATCCAAATGATGAGCTGTACGATGATGGAAATGATGGAGTTACACGATGATGGAAATGATGGAGTTACACGATGATGGAAATGATGGAGTTGCACGATGATGGAAATGATGGAGTTGCACGATGATGGAAATGATAGAGTTGCACGATGATGGAGAATGATGAAATACAAATGATGGGAATGATGGAAGGAAGGAAAAGGAGGAGAAAGAAATATAAAAGCAGCAGTAGTAAAAGAAGAAAAAGGGAGTTCCTTTTCGTGGCATTTTCTTAGATAACAACATTTCAATATTTTATCACTTTATTCTTACTTTGTTCTATTTTATTCCATTATTACTAAATAATTATAACAACGTTTATAATAATACTCATGTAAATAGTAGAAGTAGTAACAGAATAGAAACACGCCATTGTAATATTTTGTTATCTAACTTCTAATAAAACTTTCTTTATTGTTTGATTGTAAATAAACATTCTATCTCTTATAAATCCGTTCTAACACTGCTAGTATCCGTAGGGAAAACTACCTCCACTTCACTTACTCACGTACCTTCTAGATAACACCTGAGACTTTCGCAATTGTTGTTTAAGTTGCCACACTGTGTTAAAATTAAGATAGTGATACACGAAGAAGTGTAAGCTATCAGTGTGGTCGGAATCGATTTGTCGTAAAATTTAGTTTTGGTACTGTCCAGACGTGACANAGCAGTAGTAAAAGAAGAAAAAGAGAGTTCCTTTTCGTGGCATTTTTCTTAGATAACAACATTTCAATATTTTATCACTTTATTCTTACTTTGTTCTATTTTATTCCATTATTACTAAATAATTATAACAACGTTTATAATAATACTCATGTAAATAGTAGAAGTAGTAACAGAATAGAAACACGCCATTGTAATATTTTGTTATCTAACTTCTAATAAAACTTTCTTTATTGTTTGATTGTAAATAAACATTCTATCTCTTATAAATCCGTTCTAACACTGCTAGTATCCGTAGGGAAAACTACCTCCACTTCACTTACTCACGTACCTTCTAGATAACACCTGAGACTTTCGCAATTGTTGTTTAAGTTGCCACACTGTGTTAAAATTAAGATAGTGATACACGAAGAAGTGTAAGCTATCAGTGTGGTCGGAATCGATTTGTCGTAAAATTTAGTTTTGGTACTGTCCAGACGTGACAATACCATGCGGTTGATCTTTGAGGTTTTAATAAAATCGCCTCGTTTAAATCATTAATAGGCATTGGCCCTGTTACATAACGTGCTGTAACTAGTGGGAAAATCGTTGAGATATTTGGTACAATAATGTACGACTTGTTTTTCGTTTTCATATTCTTTCGCGTAATTGATTTGAAATTTTGTTATTTTTAGGTGGTTTAACAACGATTTTTTTGGTGATCGGTGGTCAGATGGTGCCGATCTTGGTTGTCGATCTTCTGGGCTAACCTCCGCAGAAGATCTCTTCCACAACTTGGATATCTATAAAAAACAAAATTATACAAGATAATGGATATATTGTTGGAGAAATTTGTATATAAAAGACAAAAGGAACATCAAATAAAAGTTAAAGGAAAGTAAAATGTGAAAAAAAAATCCATTTAAAAATTGAGATCTAGAATTTTTAAGTTTTTTTTAAAACTAACTTTACTTACTAAGAAAATATTTTTTACTTCAGCTAACTTCATTTTTTAAAGATCTTAATAGAAATAGTTTGAAAAAAAGGGTACAAAGCAAAAATATTCGAAGGTGAAAAGTACAACGAAGTGTTGTGAAGTAGTAAGAGAGAAAAAAATTTAGAATCGATTGTTTGCAGATCTTTGTTGTAACCAATAAACCAATAAGCAATTAAGTAATAGCTGTTAGCTGATAGTAAACGTAACGTCATTATGATGATTTTTCTGTATCACGATAATCGCAAAATAATATGGTTATTCTTAATTTTATTCTAATATGAATAATACATAATGCTTTTGGTCTACAATTCATTGAATCACTAAAATATCGGGATTCCTAATTGAAATTCAACAAACAAAAAAAATAAAATATATTAGAGAACATACTAAAAAATGAAGATGAAATATTTATAATTTTCAACAACAAAAATATGTTATGCTTCTTTAATGATTTATTATTTTCTCCAACCAGCATATTATAATTAAACTATATAAATTATGAATTATGATGATTCCACAAAATTACTATTCACTTACCACATTCTTACTGGACTTTTTTTATATAAAAATATCAATCAACCAGGTGTTATTCATCATTTGAGTCTACTATTATAAAAAATAAAAAAAATATTATAATGCCAATATAATCCATTTTTACTAAATAAGTTACACAAGATAAAATCCACACCCGACTTGCCGACTTCAAATGAAATCTATTTAAGAAAAGTGTCTTAACCCACTGCCGTCTAAATTTAGAATATCTAACCAGAATCTAAATCATATTCATAGATATTTCGTGTGAATATTTTTAATTAGCTTTGACAACTTTATATTTATTATTAAATATTAGAATATTTTATAATCGGCAAAACTTTTTCCATAATAACTTTTGTTATATGATGACAAATTCATTATGGAATTCCAAAGAACCGGAACTGGTAATTAATAAAACTGACTCTTTTCTAGAAAGTCGATAAAATGAATGTAGATCGGTTATTCCAATAATGATAATAAAATTCTGATAAACTAAAGTTGAATCTATTTAAACTAGGAAATGATAAACCATTGTAAGTCCGGAGTGTATAATATTGTAACATGTGTCCGGAGGACATTCAATGGATGAGTAAGTTGATACCAAAGTTGCATTTTTGATGCAGAAATAGGAAAAATATTGAGGGTGCACGAATTCCACATGAGATGTGCACGGGATTTCGAAATGTTGCGAAGGTCACGGGAGATGACATTAAGATGACAGTGTAACTGGATGAGTGTGTTACCATCTAGATGACAGATTATTCATCTTTGTACGAAGTATTTCATCCTTGTGTGTCATCCTTAAAAATAGAAAAGAACGTGTTTAGACGCGACAACACAGGATGAAGGAAAATAAGTTCGAAAGTGTATAAAATAGACTGGTAATTTAGGATGTGAAAAGGATCGGCTCATTTTTTTACAATTTTTATAATTTTAATTTTCTTTTGGTACATTTCGAATAATTACGAAAATCTTTCACCTAATTTGTAATAAAATAATAAATAATCTTTTGGTTCGCAGTTTATAATAAAATTAAATAATAAAGATAGAAACATATTGTTTTGATTTAGCAGCAGAGATAAGAAACGCCAAAGCAGTGATATATTTTTGTTGTTACATCTTTGCAATAAGTTTAAAAGTTTCGATATACACCGTAATAATTTGATACGTTTTAATATTTTTATTTCGTGATAACGGTAATATTGGTGAGAAACGGTTAACAGCCCGTAATACCTCTATTACTAATTTTGTAATTTCTTGAATAAAGTTACTGAATAAAGTCTGAAGCTAAGATTCGGAAGTTTGCGTAGTGAGCTGTAAAAAGATACTTTTACTCCACTTACTCACGTACCTTCAGATCACGCCTGTGTGTGTAGTTGTTTAAAGAATATCTGTAGTACTTGACCGGCATAATCAGGTTGTAGCCTGACTGGGATAGTACAAGCCTGCGTAATTAGGTAGAGAAACCTAACAGGAACAGACGAAAAGGGGTGTGACGAGAGTTCGATTTAGTGGGACTGATTGACGTAACTTTACTCTTTGTTCTGGGCAGACCGCCACAATATCAAAACGTAATTATGCAAGGGATGTCTGCCCGATATTAGGAAATGTAAAACCCTTGCAAGTACGAAAAATCACATGTCACAATATTATACGCTCCGGACTTGCAATGGTTTAGTCTAACAATCATTATCCAGATATTCCTTGCATAATTACGTTTTTGATATTTTTTTCTATTGCTGCAAAAAAATGCAACTTTGGTATAAACTTACTTGTCCATTAAATGTCCTACGTTACGCTTCAGACAATGACTAGGACTAGCGTGTCAATATTATGAAAAATATGCACAGAAATTAAATTTATTTATTATTCACATTGAATTTAATTATTATAAGTTATTTTTATTTCTATTTATCAGAATATCAATAATAGATTATAAAGATTTATATCCTATTTAAAATTTAGCAAAATAAGGTTTCTACTAAAAACAAACCTTGGAACTTAATATAATTTATTTCAACAGAAATTGAAGCATGAAATACAATGAAATTTAAGTAAAAAAAAACGAAGAGAAAGAATAGTCATTTTCAATGGATATCGTTAAAAATTAATAAAGGAACCCCTCAATGTTATTTTAAATTGATGGAGGAATGTTGGCACAATGATCCATCTGAACGACCAAGTGCTGAAACGATTTTTATTATATTAGAGAATTGTATTCATGATTTAATTTATTTTGAAAAATCAGAAGATGCACTCATATTTTTAAATGCAGATCAAGAAATGCAAATTATAGATTCCGAATCATTACGTAATGAAACTCCTTGGTCAGAAACCCCTTTTTTAATGCAACATAGTTTAACAATTCATTAATCTTTTTCAAAATGTGATACAAATAACTTTATAAATAAATTCAAAAAATTAAATTAGAATTATTTGAATATTTTAAATACAATTCAATAATCATTCTTTGAATTGTTTTCTATGTTAAACTTTAATCTTTATAGATTATTTAAAACAAATAAAGCAGTATTCTTATGTATTCTTGTTTGTATCATTTGTATGAGAATTTGATGATCTTGCATTTGTTTATTTGAAATGAATTTTGTTGTACGATATTACTTCCATTATTTTCATTATTTACATTATTATTTATATTATTTTTTATTATTATTATCATTATTATCAATAATAAAGATAAATATATATTCTCAAAATAAATAATTTCATACATTTAAGTCGCAATTTACCTTTGATAAATATAATATAATTAACAATTGAAGGATATTGACGACAAATATCAATAAATTCTTAAAATCATTTGGAATAGTGTTAAAAAAAATCAATGTGATGTGATTAATTGTGATTAATTTTAAATGAATGCAATATATATTTATATTCTTACCTTTTATAGCATATGAGTACAATTTATTGTTCGTTCCATTATTATTTTCATCAACATCATCATCATTGTTATTATTATTATAAAGATCAATTATTGGAATTATTTCATTGTCTGGTTGAGAATAATTATTGTTCTCTTCTATCATAGAATCACCCATATTATTAGGTTCCGTCTCAACCCGTTTTTTCTTTTTTTTTATTGGATCAATGAAATTATTGTCCGATGAGTTTTTAATCTTATTAACATATGATGACTCCAATTTAAAATATTCCTTCCAAATTTAACTGAGGTAAAAATCATCTGTAAACCTCGTTGCATCAATATTAGTTATATAAAGTTGGTATTATTATAAATATTAAAATAAATAAATAATCTAAGAATCCCATGATATTGAAAGATACCTATTGCTGATATAAAATTTTCACTCGTTTCGAATCCCCATGTTGATGCGAGAGCCTAAAATGCTGGCTTTTTTAGATGTGCTTGAATTGCTCTATTAATTTATTTTTAAGATATTATCGCGAATGGAAGTATATTTAAGTGTAATTATTATATCTCACAATATTTTCAACATTTTCCTTCCAAAAATCTTACTCAATAATTTTCCCGCTCCCAATGATCTGGTAAATTTTGTATACCGATGCTATAAGAAAGTGTCGCCACTAAATCTTTGATGGCCCATTCATAAATGTAATTAATTCTTCAGGGAATGGCACAATCAAATACTTGATTTTTAAAATATTCTTTATTTAAAATTCATTTAATAGTATAGGAATTCAAAAAAAATCTACATGTAAAAAATAGGGAAATTAAAAAAAAAAAAGATAAAAATTGAAAAATGGGAATAAGAAAAAAATGAAAATAATCTATCTTGTAAATTAATACGCTTTTCTTTTTCCTTTTACGTCATTAACACTTGATGGTGCACCCATATCCACCAAATCTCTTTGTGTGGAATTATTAAGATTTTTTAATTCGTTCATGATGTTGATTTTGTTAATATATGTTGATTCATCCGCACAACCCAAAATAATGACCACCTTAAGGTCGCAAAGAGCTTCTTCGTATTCCCTTAACATATAATAACAGTAAGCTCGACATTTCAAAGCCAAGCAATTCTTTGAATCAATCACTATGGCTTTGCTTAAATCATATACTGCATCAGTATAGGATTTTGTAATTCTTTGATCGCCCCTCGAAGATACCATGCCGTAGATCTTTGAGGCTTTAATCGAATAGCATTATTTAAATCATTAATTGCTTTTTTATATTTCTTTAACTTGCAATACGCCTCAGCTCGGTTACACAACGTGCTGTAACTAGTGGGGAAGTCTTAGAGATATTTTGTACAATAGTGTACAACTTGTTTTTCGGTTCCAAAGTCTTTCGCGTAGTCGATTTTGAATTTGGTTAATTTTAGATGATGCTGAGGCAACACGAAGGTAACCAATGTCACGGGGGATGAGAAAGGATGATATGTGTCACTATTTGGATGAATTATCCTTGTGCATCATCCTTCATCTTGGATGAGATTTTATTTTTCGCCTAACACAAGAACGTGTTTATGGATGATGGAAGATGAAGGTAAACAATAGAAAATTTATAAAAGAAGCTGCGGTTGGAGAGTCGGACAAGAGATTCCTTTTGGGCAAACATTTTTTTTATTCAATTTTATACTCAAAATTATAATACAATCCTAATAATAATTGAAATAGTTCTAAAATATTCTTTTATTTTTGTAATAGACTTTTTTTTGATTTGTGATTAATAATAAAAATAATAAATAATTTCTTCGCAATAGTTAATTCTAATAATAAATGATCCTATAGTGACTTAATAATTCTAAAATTATTTTGTAATAAAATAAACTTTTGCATAGCAATAGGGATAAGATACGCCAAAGCAGTAATATATCTCTATTGTTATACTTTTGTAACAAATCTTTATAAATACTTTTAATAAACTACTTTTATTTCTCTGAAAAGCTACTCTAAAAAGGTCTATCAATTTTGGTAGTGTGCAAGCAGTAATAAAGGTACTTTTACTCCACTTGCTCATCGAACCTTCAGATACTACACGAAATTGCATTGTTTAAGAGTGTTAGTAAGCAGGTTTAGATCGACTGATTGCCTGCTTCGTGAAATTGTGCACAAGAGAAGTGCGTTAGTTAAACATTGAATTGTCGTGAGATTATCTTGAGTTTATTGAGACTGATTTGCGTAACTTTTCATATTGTTCTGCGCAGACCGCGACAATGCAATAACGACTTTTTGGCGATCGGCGGTCAGCCGTTGCTGATCTTGGTTGTTGATCTTCTGGACGAACCTCCTCAGAAGATTTTTTCCATAATTTGGATATCTATAAAAAAACAAAATTATACAAGGTAATGTATATATTGTTAGAGAAAATAGTATAAAAAGACCAAAAGAACATCAAAGAAATACCAAAGGAAAACAAAATGTGAAAAAAAAATCCATTTAAAAAATTGAGATCTAGGATTTTTAAGTAACTTCACTTCACTTACTGATAAAATCTTTTTCGCTCCAGTTAATTTCATTTTTAAAAATTTCAATATCGAAATAGTTTGAAAAAGGGAATAATAGACAAAGGTGAAAAACGCAACAAAGAGTTATGAAGAAAGTCGAAGTAAGAAAAAGAAAAAATTGCAAAATCGATTGTTTGTAGATCGTTGCCAATAAGCAATTGCAATTAATAAGCTGATAGTTAACGTCATTATGATGTAACTCGATAATCGCATAATAATATGATTATTCTTAAATTTAGTCTAATGAACTAAATGGTTTGAGTCGAAATAATAAGTATCACATTGTGTTCTCTATTTTATTTTCGTGACAGTATAAAAAATTAGCTATCTTATTTATTTAATTATGTCATTAAATTCATTTTTTATATTTAAACGTAAAATTTCATATTTATTTATTCTAATAAAAATTGATTAAATTATTAAAATATAGTTGACACGTAAATTCACATAATTATGATTCTTTTCCCATAAATAATGATAAACTTTTTTATTTATTGATAAGATAAAAAATAATATTAAAGTATGTTATAATAAATTATAGTCAACGTAGTATTAAATTCATTAAATTTCTAATGATAATTCTTACGATGATTAACACCTATAAAAATGTCATTAATACGTAATTATAGAAATAATGTCGAGGAAATGAAGACAGATTTCTTCAAAAACTTTTTGGAATATTTGTGATGAGCGTGCTAAACAATTATGATCGCTAAAGTTAAAGGAACTGACGAAATTAATGATGGATTTAATCCTTTAGCTTTGGGTAAAACAAAAATGAACTAATGTGCTCCTCGTTACACACGAATGTGATCTGTGTAATAGAAAATCATATGAAACAAATGGTTTATGCATTCGCCGATCAAAATGAAAAATAAAAAAATGAGAATTGTTTACATGCGCGTCATGTAAACATGTAAACATAAAATTAAATATTATATCCACTTAGATCTTGTTTCTCAACTCACTCTCAATTCACTCTCGACCACTACTTTTTATTATTTTTATCATTTTAATTATTTTAATTATCTTTTTTCTGCTCGCTCTCTTTCTACCTCACCTCTCTTATATTTGTACCTCTCTTATCTTTGCACCTCTTTTATCTTTACACCTCTCTTATCACTATTCCCACCACCCTATTTTTTCTTTTTTTTTTATTACTTTTTCCTCTATTTGCTTGCTTGTAATTAATATGTGTAAATTTGTTTATTATTATTTTTATCCTCGGAACATCAACCCACCCCCACAAACTCGCATTCCATACTACACTCCCCTGCGTAGGAAACCTTGATTTCGGGTTTCTATGTTAAAGGTCTACTATTCTGTAAGAGGAATGGTTATGTCTTCCTTTATAACAAACATAGAATGGATTTCTTGGGAATACTTATCTTGCTTCGACTGAGTAGCTGGGTTTTTTTGGTATTGACTTTTTTTTTTTTTATAGCTGGATTGCTTTGGTATTGACGTCCTCGTCGTGCAACCTGGGATTTTTCCTAATTGTAACGAACAGATACCAAATATTTAATATTAAATAAAATACATATATTAACTTTAGTTAAAAAAATGTTAAGAATAGTTATTAAATTATTAATTATTTTATTGAAATCTCTGCAATCATTATTATTAATCATTATTAATAGCTAAAATATTTTAGCACGATCATGTCTTATGTTCAAAATTGTACATTTTAATTATTAAATTATTATTTTTTAATTAATTGAAAAAATTAAATAAATTAGAAATAAGAATAATACATTATATAATATTATACTTAAGTTGATTTATTTTTTTCAACACATCTTCACATCAAAATATAACCGATCCAATCCAATTCAAATTATTTTCTGATAAAAAAAATTAATTAACATGGCAACAAATATGAATTTGAATTTGAAAATGATGGCAGATACCAATAATTATTCATAATCTTGTAAATGGGAAATAAATTTTTGAAACTGGTTTTTCTTTGGCAACATATTGAACGAAACACTTTGAAGCTTGTCAACCTTGACTTGTATATTTTATTGAAAACGATGGATGGTAACAATAATAATCATTTTGATTTTCTATCTTTTACTATTTTATTTATTTTTATTTTTAGATCTTTAGATCTTTAGATCACTCTAACTCTAGATCATAAAATGAATTAACATCAGTTTTTTTTTGAATATATATATTTAGACGGATGAAGTGGAAATCAATAATAACAATCTACTACGTCGGAACCAACTTTACAATATTCATCATCATCAACAATGATGACTGTTGCACCATCGGTATCTTCTACCTCAACATCAACAAAAAATACAACCACATCCGCAACAACAATAGCAAAAAATATTACTAGTTGGGGATGTAAGTAGACAAATTAGTAATACAGTCGGAAACACTATAAATAATAGCAATAATAATAATAATAATAATAATCTTATTAAGAACATTAGTAATCCATTTGTCGGAAGGTCATAATTAGTTAGAACTCAACATGTTCAACCTCTTCCACCTCCATCTCCTCTTTTCCCCATGAAGACAATAAAAGCAAATCAAAATATTAATGCAACCAATAACACTACCGCTGCCTCCGCCGCTGTTGCTGCCTAACAACAACAACATCTCCCGTGACCTTCGCAACATTTCAAAATCCCGTGCACATCCCATGTGGAATTCGTGAACCCTCAGTACATGAAATCAGCTCTCAATGAAACCAGATAATTAATTTATTATTATATAATCAATATAACTAGATAATTAATTTATAATTATATAATCAATATCAGATTTAATATGTAAAATAATTCAATAAGCAAGTACAATGATTTATATATATCTCTAATTATAAAAGTGATAAATTAAACCAAGTAAAAAAATAAGATTTTAGGTGTATTTATTAACAACTTTAAATATTTCATAATCTAAAATAGAAAATTTATCATTAGTTGTTCTAATAGATTTTCCATAACACCTATACGTACCAACAAAATTCCTACACAATTTGTCTTATCTTGAGTAAAATCGGATAAACCCTAATTATTCCATTTGAATTTATTTTATTTTATTTTTTTTTACAATTATGAATAACAACCTTCTTTTTTATGAGGTATAATTGAACATATATTATTTTTATATTATCGAATTAATATACGTAAAAAAAAGAAATAATGGAAATGTAATTTTGCAAATAATTATGTAATTAATAATAAAATTATTTAAATTATTTAAACTACGAACTTAGGTATTATCTTAATATTTGTAAAAAAGAAATGACGGAAATAAATTATGTAATTAATAATGAAGTTATTTAAAATAAAGAGCCTATTTTTAAATAAAAAGTCTACTTAAATATATAAATAATTATTCTATACACTNAGGTGTATTTATTAACAACTTTAAATATTTCATAATCTAAAATAGAAAATTTATCATTAGTTGTTCTAATAGATTTTCCATAACACCTATACGTACCAACAAAATTCCTACACAATTTGTCTTATCTTGAGTAAAATCGGATAAACCCTAATTATTCCATTTGAATTTATTTTATTTTATTTTTTTTTACAATTATGAATAACAACCTTCTTTTTTATGAGGTATAATTGAACATATATTATTTTTATATTATCGAATTAATATACGTAAAAAAAAGAAATAATGGAAATGTAATTTTGCAAATAATTATGTAATTAATAATAAAATTATTTAAATTATTTAAACTACGAACTTAGGTATTATCTTAATATTTGTAAAAAAGAAATGACGGAAATAAATTATGTAATTAATAATGAAGTTATTTAAAATAAAGAGCCTATTTTTAAATAAAAAGTCTACTTAAATATATAAATAATTATTCTATACACTTTAATTCCATTAAGGTAAAAATTCTAATTGTTTATCACTTTATTTATATATAAATTTTTCATACTTAATACGGTTTAATTGTTTTGCAAAAAAATAATAAAGAAAGAAAATAGAGGAAATCATAATTTAACCAACCCAGTATAGATTTAGAAATCTTAGTCATGAATCATCAATAACTTCTATTAATATTAATAATTAGAACAATCGGATTAACTTTTATGATTGTAAAATCCTATTAAGAAAATTAACGTGACATGCTTAAAAATATCCGAAAATGGATAAACACTTGTTTTGAAACTTTAATTTACAATGTTTAATGTAGCATTTCCTTTGAAATATTAATTATCTAAACATTCTACATTTCCGATTAGATTATATGGAAATAAAATTTTTCCGGAATATTTTATAAACTTTTTGGATCTTTTATCAAGTTAAAATTATGTAAACAAATATGATAACGAAAAAAAAGGTAGAAAGATAGAGAAGAAGTTAAGTAGATAGATATAATAAAGAAAAAAAAAATATTAAAAATTAAAAAATTTTAGAGAAAACAAAAAAATCCCAATTAAGAAGTTTGTATGTTTTCTCTAGATTCAGAAATTTTATTTTAAACATCGTGTGATTCTTGTGATTTAATTATTGATAATGGGTTTCCATTTAAGAATAAGTAAAGCATCATTCTTCATCGAAAGAATTAATGATCCAATTTCTGAATCATTTATTATTTTTAATTTTTTAATTGAATCAAATAATAAATAAACAAATAAAATATTAATGTTACTTAATAACGAATATTTAATTACTTTATGGTTTAAATCCACACATTGAATCTACATTTTTTATTAGTATTTCTGATTCCAGAATTTACGCTTTCTTTTCTTGTCTGACATGGCAGACAGGCTTGTTCGGTTTTTTATCATACTTAAGAGATTAAAGATATTTTTTTTAAAAAAAAGATGGGAAAAATAATCACGAACACATCAATTGTAATAATTTCAATTTAATAATTAACAACATTTGGAGCCATGAACAATAGTGACAGCATTGATGGTAAGTGTATAAAGCATAATATTGAATATTAGGTTTTGCGGGAAAGAAATACCAATAAAATAAAACTAGTATTGATTAGATTAAGTGAAGTATCAATAACTCAAAAGCGCGTATAGGTCTTCCAAATAAAGATATTGACATTTTATGTTCTTCCCGAAGCACTCATAAAAACTCAGCTTTAGGGGAAACCATTATAAATTCCTTTTGCCCCTTAGGTAGTTTACCTAAAATAACAGCATGCCAAGTTAGATTTTAAATCAGGAAATTGCTATACGTTAATAGAATTAAAATGAAAATACTTTTTTGACCATATTTTAAGTTGCACCATTTTCGTTTTTTTATTTTTTTTCAGAATGTTTAATTCGAAATTTTTTGTTTTGTGGAAAAAGTGTATAAAGAATCTTAATACGTAAAGTAATTATATATATTAATTTTTATAGGAGTTTTGTAATTATTGAATAATTATTATGTGATTTGGTTATGTCGACATTTTGATTGATGACATTTCAATTATATCATTTTTAATTAAATAAATCGATTTAAGGAATGGATATTAGTTATTATCTTATTATTGTGTAATTCTTTTTTATATGTTTATTTGAAAAGCCAAATTTCAGTATCATGATGATGACTATTTTATTTATTGCCGTTTTATGTTCTTTTTGAACTTATTACACGATTCTTACATTTTCAAATTAACAAAAATTATTTGCAAGCATTATTTTACTTTGCATGTGTTTTGTATTTATATTAAAAATCAAACAAATTTATACACAAAATTATATAATATTATATTTATTACAACATACTATTTATGTATATTTCTAGAATTTTAAAGAACTAAAGAACATCAGTTTTTTTTTTTAAAAAAAAATATCCTCAAGGATATGCAAAAGTATAAAAATAAAATTAATAATATTACATAACTAAATTTAAATTCAGATAATTTTTCTTCCAATAAATATCAATAAAATATAAATAAAATGAAATCTTATTTGTTATTTTTATGATTAATAAAAAAAAGCGAAAGACTATTATTACTAATAATTATTGAGTTATTTTTAAAAAATGAATTTTTGTTGAATTAATTTACTTCAATTGATTTAATCGATAAATATTATTAATTATTTATTAATTATGATTATGTTTAATCATTGAATATAATGAAAGTTTTTTTTTATCGTAGCATTAAATTGAAAAGCATAATTTCGTTATTTAATGCATTGCATTTATTATTCATTTATTTATTTATTTTGCGAAAACTAATTAATTCATTCCTATAATTAATTTTAAATTTATTAATTGTTTGGTTATTCATTTTATGATAATAACATATTTGGAGCTACGCAACAAAACCAAATCAAAGATATGATCGGGAAAGACCTAAAAAGAATCAACAAAGCTTCAACAGACCGTCCAACAACAACAACAGCAACAAACAAACAAATAAAATAATCTACAACAATATCCAACGCAAAGAACCAACGAATAATCAATAATCTAAAAACAACAACTGCAAACGAACCAACAAAATAATCTAGTAATCGATCAATAGATCATTATCATCAAACTATTCAACAACTGAATTTCTTTAATAACAACATCTTGATCAAAATTATAATCCAACAACAACAACAACACCAAATGATAATCTCCAACTATATCTTTTACCATGCACAATATTTTAACAAAAAATAAATGCCTTAATCATTCATGTTGTTTAATTGAACAAATGATCTTTTCATTCATAATTAATAAAATTATCAGTTAATTCTTTGCAAACATAGTTCACATATTTCTTCTAATTCTATTAACTTTTTTTAACGAAACTCATATTCCCGCATAACTATTAATTTTTAATTATTATTCCATAACAATAATAAAATCAATAAAAAAAAGACTCTTTAATTTTTTTTGCAAATTTTTTTTATTTAAAAAGGAAAAGCAGATATTTAATGATAAATTAAATTCAAATTTAAAAGAAAAAAATAACTGAGCAATTTTTTTTAAGATTTATGAAAAAAATTTCCACAACAACATCAACAACAACTTAAGACCGTCATCATCATCATTATAATTGAAATTCAAAAATAAACATTAAAAATATTAATGATTCTAGGATTATTATTATTGTTGTTGTTGTTATTATTATTATTTTGTTGCAATTGAACCTGCAACCCAATATAATCTCTTTGAAGTTGATTATATTGGCGTTGTAATGTCTGATGATGACGGTCTCTTTGTTGTAATAAAGTATTTTCATCTATAGAATTCTCCAATAGATCAAGTAATCTGAGATATTGTCGTACATGTCGAAGTAATTCCTGTCGTTCATGTTGTTCTTGTTGTTGTTGATGTTGTTGTTGTTGTTGTTGATGTTGTTGTTGTTGTTGTTGTAATTGATGTCGTAATTGTTGAAGTTGTTGTTGATGTTGTTGATTTTGTTGATGTTGTTGTTGTTGTTGTTGTTGTTGTTGCTGTTGTAATTGATGTCGTAATTGTTGAAGTTGTTGTTGATGTTGTTGATTTTGTTGTTGTTGTTGTTGTTGTTGCTGTTGTAATTGTTGTTGTAATTGTTGTACTTGTTGTTGATGTCGATGTTGTTCTTGTTGTTGTTGTTGTTGTTGTTGTTGTAATTGAAGTCTTAATTGCTGAAGTTGTTGTTGATGTTGTTGTTGCTGATTATTATCTTGTTGTTGTTGATGTTGTTGTTGCTGATTATTATTCTGTTGTTATTGTTGTTGATTACTATCTTGTTGTCGTTGTTGTTGATCATTATCTCCTTTTGTTTTTCGCTTCTTTTGTGGAGTTGGTGCAGGAGGAGGAGTTGGTGGAGCAGTCCCTATTTTAAAAAAAGAATAAAAAATCGTTAATATTAATAATAAAAGTATAGTTTTCGCAAAAAATAAAAAGGAAATATTTAATTTCTTTAATGATTGATAATGTTTTTTATAGAGAAAAGAAACAATAAAATATTATTGTTACCTCTTGCAGCGAGCCGTGCTGACCTTCTCAATGGAACTGAAGGAGCTGCAATTGCTGAAACCTTTCGTTTACCCATATTTTTAATTGATAAGTTTTTTTGTAGTAATAGGTTTTTTGGATCGATAAATTTTCAAAAATTTTAAAAGTGAGGAAAAACAAAGGTCTTTTATATTTATTTTTTTTACTGTGAATAACATATCATATTACATGCAATATTTACATACTTTATTTGTTTATTCAATAAATTTTTTCAGTATTATTCTTTTCATATTTATATTTAATGACCTAAACTCTATTTGGTATTCTTTTTAAAAAACTAACTATTTAACTACCAATCAATAAACATTTTGTATGATTGTTATAATTATTATTCCAATAATTTTCACTTTTCACATTTAACAGTTCCAAATTCTGTTTGTTTAGTCCACGGGTCTCTCAAATTCACATTACATCAATTACATGTTGTCTTACCAAATTTGGATTGATTTACATAATATACATTTTTTTTATTAAATAAAAATTGGTTATTTCTATTATTTTATTAATACTAATCAATGCAATCATCCTGCGCCCTGAGAAAAAATAATAATAATAATTACATAAGATCAAGGGAAACATCTAAAATAAGAAATGTTAGTTCATTTGTTTTTTATTGAAATCTAATTATTGATATTCTAAAATGAATGCTTGAGCATAACTCATGCATTTAATAGTTGGGCATGGGAACAATAAATTATAAATTATTCTCATGATTTTAATATAATAAGATCAACAATATTTTTTAAAAATCAATTGAATTTTTAAGTGTTTTCCACTTATTCAATGTTTTCACATTCCTAGTGAAAATACTTGGGATAACCCAGCAACATAAATAAATCACTAAAAACAATATATTTTATTGAAAGTGTAATCGAAATACAAATAAAAAAGAATATTAAATACAAAATTATTTATATAGTTTTTTTGTTTATTTACAATATATTTAAATTTTAAATAAAAAAATTTAATATCGGAATTCTGATTTAATTAATTTAATTACAATTCTAGACCCTATGTATTAAACTGTAATTGACTATTATATATATATCATTTGTATAAATTATATATTATCTGATGTAATACGTATATCAACTAAAACTCCGCGCGATTCACATGATTTCTTTGCCAAATACATTTGAAATGACAAATGATAATCTATGCTATGCCATATATGTAAATCAATCACTTTTTATGATGTAACTAAAAGCTTGGCTCAAAAATTATGTAATAATAAATAGTATTATATCAGAAAATTTTTTTAACAATAAAGTATTTTATTACATTTTCATATTTCATGTTGACTAATGATTACCCAAGACATTGGATTACGAATTTGGTAATTTTCAATTAATTTAATTAATAGATTTTCTAACCGTTTTGCACATTAATAAGTTTTGTTAATAAATGTTCTCGATAAAATGGATTGAAAGAAAAATTCGAATTTAAAATACTACCACAAATTAATGTCAATATGGTCTAATCGATTCATGATCTAGATCAATAAATGAAATAAAGTGTCTAATTTCTTAAATCCTTTCGAAGCATCAGATAACTCAAGAGATGAACCAATTAAATAACTACAACGTAGACGATTTCGAACTCCCGTCATTTTCAAGGAACCCACAAGTTCATAACAGAAATAATTAATTTGCATATCTCAAGAAATTATATTCTCAATTTGGTGATGGCGATGGCGATGGCGATTTTCCTCCTCATCATTATTGTCGTTATCTTGATCTGGACCAATAATTTGTTTTGTGGTGAATATATGGAAAATAAAAGAAACTAAATTACCAATTATCAATTTGAGTGAATGATGGATAATCAAAAGCGGTTTTTAGATGATGATGATAAGTTAAGTTCTAGCTTAAGTTTACATATATTGCTTTCTTACTCAACTGCATATTATCCTGTCAATATTCTGGACCAAAAGGTAATTCCCAAAGTATAGGTATTTAACTTTACACCAGATTCGATTAACTAATGATGATGTGATGAATATAAATTTTGAGTTGAGCGAGATGATGATTGGAGATTATTTAAAAATGATAATTAATATTTCCGTGGAAATTTTAATTGCCATTTTCTTGCCAAGAGATAAAAAGAAAAAAATAATCATATCACATTTATCAAGAATTTTAAGTTAATATTATATATTTTACTATTTATTCATGCTTGTATTTAATTCATAATACAATCAAATTTTATATAAATTTTGTTTATTTTATGCTATAAACATGACATGTTAAATTCACCAATGCTGTTGTTGTATTCTTTTAATTTTTCGTATCAGTAATAACATTCTTGAGAAATTAAACAATAAAAACAAGCCTTTGAAAGATCTTAATCGAGAAAATAAGAAAGACAATACGATATTATACAAATTGTTTCTAAACAACAATAAATTAATTGCGAATTTACTTCTTATTTCAATTAAAGGATCTTTTGTTTGAAAAAATTGTGTTAGATTATTATTTATATATTCATTACAAAAGTAACAAAAAAGTAATTACATTGCCCTTGAAAAATTAATTTGTTATTGTTATTTAATTGAAATAAAAAGCAATTTTGAGAAATTAAGAAATATATGATCAACATTTCAATATGACATAATATAAAACTTTAATTAAAAAAAAAGTTTATTTGTATTTAATGATAGATTATACAATTTTCACGATAAATAATAAATGTGCATAAATATTTTATTTATATTTTTTGAAAAATTAATTATGAATGAATGCATTATAATACATAATATACAAATTCTTAGATTATTTATTTTTTATTTTAATTAATTTCGCGATAATTAAAAATAAAATATAAATTTCAGCTATTATTTGAAAACTGCTTTGGTAATAAAAACTACTATAATTAATGGATTATTTGAATTAAATAATTAAAAAAATAAAAACAGTAGAATTTAAATTTTTGAATAAAATTTGTATTTATTTTAAATAAAATAGTAAATTGATGCTTTGAAAAATAACAAAAAACATGAAGATCATTTCTCTTTTTCCCAAAAAAGGAGCAATTTTCATAATCCAAACTATTTATTATCTATTATAATTAATTAATAATAAAATATACTTTCTCTAAAAATTCTTTATCCAAATTACCATCACAAAGTTGAATCCTTTGTTCGATGGGAGTTTTCAATTCCTCATATAAATATTTGACCTCTTTACTAATCATCTGATAATCATTTTCACTTTCCCTTTCAAAAGTTTCAATTGATCAATATTTAAACTTAATCCCGTGGGTAGATCCATTTGATAATATTGAAATTCTTTATTCATGAATTCTTGAATTTGTCGAGTTAATTCATTACAATCATTATCTCCTTCCGAGGCATCATTATTATTATAATTATTCTTATTATTCAAGTTATTCTCTACGCTTTCTGCAAAAAGCACCTTTATTAGCGAATAAACAATAACATATTCCAATAATGAAAAAGTTGAATTGCAATGATTCACATAGTGGCTATTTATATATATGTATATATTTTATATTTTAATTAACATGTGGATGCGTATATTTATAATTGTAAATGAATGGAATGTATGAAATTATAATATTAAATAATAATAAGTAAAGATTACATACTACATTTCATTAGTGATTTATAATAATGATTACAACAAATAATAATTCATTGATCATAATAAAATATTGTATAAATAATAATACATAAAAATAATAAAATTTATTATATATAAACCAGCAAAACTACGTAAGAACTCAGGTCAGAATCAAAAAAACTACAAGAAAATAAATAAAATAAAATAAATTAAATTAAATTAAAAATAAATTAAATAAATAGATCAATAAAAATAAATTAAATAAATCAAATTAAAATAAATAAAATAAAATAAATAAATTAAATTAAATTAAATTACCTCTATTGGAGGTACTTAATATTCACTATTCAATTCTTTAACAAACACTGTTAAATGTTTCACCCTTGTTTTAACATTATTTCTGCTATAATAGCTTCCTGTAAAGAACAACAAATTAGATATTTTAATAATAATGACAAGGGTTTTGGATCAGGATGCTTTATTAACTTGGATTTTTGTGATCTTGTTTTTTTTTAAAAAAAATTTAAGTTGATAATATCTGCCTATTAGTATATGACAAATTTTTTCGTCTTGATTTTTTGCGGAGAATTTTATTTATTTGAATAAATATATTTTTGAATAAAAAATAATTGGTTGTATTTTCGTCATTTTTTACGTTGAAATTTTTATGGTAAAAGGGTCCATATTTGCGGTGTGATCAATTTTCTATCATGTTTGATATTAAATTTATTAAATAAAATATTACTGGAAATTGTATTAACAAAGAAAATCAAATACATCAACATAATTTACATGCGGTTTACATCCCCCTGCGTGTATACTATAGGATTCAATGCATTCAAAAAATATTTTTAGCCAGAAACAAATGAGTTTATTAATAAAAAATAATGTCATACAGCAAAAGAAATATTTAATTAGAATTTGTTGATTTTTAACTATAACATCATTTGACTGATTATTTCTTCTAATAATTCATAAGCATTTGTAATCTCATCTTTTGCTTTATTTAACCAATAGATTGCTTTTACAATATCTTTCTTAATAAAATATCCTTCATAAAGCATGTTTCCAAGGAAGTATTGGCCATAAAAATGATCATTTTCTGCAGCTTTTTTAAACCACTTAAATCCTTTCTTATAATCCCAACCAATTCCTTCACCATAGTAATAACGCCATCCCACGTGAAACTGAGCCTCAAAACTTTCTTTTTCAGCAGCCTTCACATACCATTTAAATCCTTCTTTATCTATGCGTCTACAATTGTAATAATAATATCCGACATTACAAATTGCATCAACATTTCCAGCAAGAGCAGATTTTATAGTCCATTGTAACCCTTTAGCTTCATCTTTTTTTATTCCTGCTCCGCGTATATAAGTATCACCAACATTAAATTGTGCAATGGAATTTCCTTTTTCAGCTGATTTTAAATATGTTTCGAACGCTTTTTCTTCATTTTTTTTAACACCAAACCCATTATCATAACAATATGCTACGGCATTCAAAGCTTTAAGAGACCCTTCATCTGACGCTTTAGAATAGATCTGAAAAGCTTTTTTTGTATCCTTTTCAACACCTAGACCTTCGAAATACATATCGGCAAGAGAGATGATTCCGATTTCTTTGTTGATAGCCGATAATTTTCTTAATGAGAAATTCGAGGTATCAATTATTTCATTGGCAGCTAAATTAAATAATTTAAAAGCCATTTGATTATCAACAACAGTCCCAATGCCATGCTGGTAAAAAAATCCTATGAGGCTAGTGAACCAATATTGAGATGGATATCTAATCATTTTATGTAAAATTTTAACCGGATTCAAATTATGTTCTCTAACATAATTTTTGATCAGAGTTGATCGAATTCCTGTGGACTGAGTTTTATAACAATTAATAAAAAATTCAAATAATTTTTTAATAAATATAATATTATAATTATAGGTTTTAGGAATTTTTTCTTCGTTTGACTTTTCTAATTTATTTTTTGTGTTAATATTGATTTCGGAAAGATCATTAACAATTTCAAAGATATCTGGTCGGGAATTTCTATGATGGTTCAAACAATCTATTCAAATATAATCAAATTTATATTAACTGATAATAATATTGTATTCTTAATAAATAATTTAAATAATATGTAAATTCATACCAGTATAAATTTCATTGTATTTAGGAGGAATTCCAGGTAAACTCTTTTCTCTTTTTATTTTTACAATAAAATCATTGTTTGTTGATGTTGATGATTTTGTTATTAATTCCTTTTCAAAAGGAGAAATACCATCATTAGAAATTTCCCAAAGAATAATTCCTAAACTGTAAATATCCAAACTTTTATTAAATAATTCTAAATATCTAAAATCAGTATATTGAATTGGGGTATTAATAATTGTAGTAAGGGATTTTATATAATTTATTCCAAAATCATTTAATTTAATGTTTCCATTATGAACAAGAATATTTTCAGAAGTCTAATTCGAATTTCATCAAAAAAAAAAATTAAATCATTATTTATAATAATTTAAATCATAAAATAAATTAAACTAGAAATTGATTTATTAATAAAAGTTAAATGAACAAATAATTACCAATTTTCCATGAATAATGTTATTGTCATGTAAATTCATTAAAGCAATTGCAATTTGTTTTGCTAAATTTAATTTTATGCTCCAATCTAATTTTTGGAAATTTGTTTTCAAATATTGACGAAGAGAACCATTATTTGCATATTCGAGAACAATCATATAATTGTTGGCATTCTCTATATTAATATTAATAAATCAACTATAATTAAATTAAAATTAATTAAGGATAAAAAGTTAATTATTTCATATTAGTTTTACCTTGTTTCGTAATGCCATAAAACTTAAGAATGTTATCATTAATTTCCAATTTTCGATGTCTTTTAACCTAAATAAATAAATAGCGAAAAAAAAATATTACTAAAAATTACAAATAATTAATTTTAGTATTTTTTAATAGACAACTCACTTCATTTATAAAATTTTTCAAAGTAAATTTATCATTTAGTGAAATAGATTTAAGAGCCACTACTTCGACTATGGTTCTTTCTTGCTGAGAAACTATTTTTTTAATATGAGCTTTACAAACATTTTTAATATTTTTATTAATTAAATTTACATTTTCAAACTTCGAATAATGATAAAATGAAATATCTTCAATATCTTCATCATATTCCGTTCTAGCTTTAGGATTACTATTAATAGTAATAATATTATTTATTTTTCTTTGAGACATTTGAAATATTGGCTATTATATATATTGAAAAATAAAACGAAATGAATGTACTACGACAAATAAACATCACACATTTTTAATTTTACACAACATAAACAAGGAAAAATGGATAATTTAAGCCCCTGATCAAAATATTGTTAACGATATGATAAGAATGGATGAAAAGTCAGTGTTCAGTTTTTATAATAAAAAAGTCACGTTTATGTTAAAAACCCTTGTCAATCTTGACCAAAGAATTACAAATAAGGAAATTGTTTGCATAAAAAACTACGAACCTTTCTTATATGTATAATTATCATTTTATAAATAAAAAAATCTAAAAAAAAAATCTATAAAAAAAAACTAAAAAAAAAATATCTAAAATATATTTCTTTTTTTAGTCTTTATAAATAAAAAATATTTTTAGATTATTATTAGCATATCTTTTAAAAATTGAAAAAGATCTACTAATGCTAATACTAACACAAAAAAAAATGGATCATCGAAATTGATATTTTTAGCAAAAAAAAACAAAATCATGTGAAATTTTTATTTTAGAAAAAAAATATTCATTTTTTCGAAATTGATATTTTAGCTATAAAAACAAAATCATATGAAATTTTTATTACCTAAAAAACAGATAAACAAACAAATAAAATTATTTAATAGAGTTATTATTTTTAAAATAGTAAAACAGATTTTTATTTTATAAAAAAAAAATATTCATTTTTTTCTAATTTCAAAATTGATATTTTTAGAAAAAAATAAGATAATTATTAAAAAAAAACAGGTAAACAAATAAATAAATTATTTTAGAGAATTATTATTTTCTAAAAAAATAAAAATGGTAAAACAGATTTTATTTTAGAAAAAATATTCATTTTTCTCTAAATTTCTAAAAAAAATGTATTATCAAAATTGATATTTTAATTTAAACTGTTATTTATTACTAAAAAAAAAAAATCATGTGAAATTATATCTTGAGACTTGAGATTTATTGATTATTTTAGAGAATTATTTATTCCTTAAAAAAAATTAAAGTATTATTATTTGTATTTTAAATATTTTTTTCTAAAACAAGTAAAATATATTTTTTTTTTTGGAAAATCATGTAATAAAGTGCACAAATCATTTGTAGTCTTCTAGATAAAAGATAAATTACGCATAAAAAACAAATTATTATATATATATCTTAAAAAAAAAGTTTTTATTTCTTTTTTTTTTGAAAAAAAAATAAAATTTAAACATTTTAATTTTGAACTGAGGTTAATACTAAACAAAAAAAAATCATTTTACAATATTTAAAAAAATCATTAATTAAGTCCATTAAAAAAAACTTTACACATTTAAAATATTCTCCAAAATAAACCTTTTTTTTTTTAAAAAAATGCCATTTAAATTAACTACTATTTGTTTAATTGATTCAATTGTTAGCACTAAAGAAACAAACAATTTCATAGTTATTGAAGCTAATCACTAGTTGAAATGAGGCAAATCGGCAATATCAAAATTCGGCCAACTTTCGGCTGATTGCCAAAAAAAATCAGCCTAAATTCGGCCATTAATAAATTTCAGCCAAAATTCAGAAATTCTGAATTTTGGTCGAAACTTAACTTAAAGTTGATTTTTAAGTTTCAACCAAAATTCGGAATTTCTGAATTCGTGCTGAAATTTGGCACAATATTTTGATACGCTGTTTTGTTGTCGAAATGGACATTTTGGAAATATAAAATTTCAGAACAATTCTGCCTAAATTCAATTTATCCATTTCGAAAATATGATATTCCAGCTTATTAATGAAATTCAGCAAAAATTTGGAATTTATTAAAAGAATTCTTGTTTCTTGCCAATTATTAGACATTTAGGAATTATATATAAAATAAGCATATTTCATTCACAATATTGTAAGTGAAATAAGGCAAATCAGCAATATCAAAATTTGGTTAACTTTCGGCTGATTGTTAAAAAAAAATCAGCTCTTAGAAATTTTAAAAAATTTTGATGTCAATTTCGGAAATATACTCTTTTCGCAAAAATTTATCTTAAATTCAATCGTTAATAAATTTTAGCCAAAATTTGGAAATTCAGATTTTAGTTTTAATCAAAATTCGGAATTTCTGAATTCGTGCTGAAATTTAATAAAATATTTTAATGCTTCAAAATGTCAATTTCGGAAATATACTCTTTTCGCAAAAATTTATCTTAAATTTGACCGTTAATAAATTTTAGCCAAAATTCAGAAATTCGGATTTTAGTTTCAACCAAAATTCAGAATTTCCGAATTCGTGCTGTTGACCATGATTTACCTTCCAAATAAATGACGGAAACAGACAACTATTAGCAGTGATTAATTTGTATAAGATACACAGTACTATATTTAATTTACTAAAGCTGAAAGATTTATACTACTATTAAAATATAATTGGGAAGGAATTAAGGTTATACCTGCCGCCCAAATTCAAAATCCAAATGCCAAAATCCCAAATGCCAAAATCCCAAATCCCAAATCCCAAATTATAATTAGTATTTTTTGCCGAAATCCCAAATCCCAAATCCCAAATACTAGTAATTTGTGCATTTTGGCGTCCCAAATCCCAAATTATTTGGGATTTGGGCAACACGTATAATTAAGGTATTGCGGAATTAAGGCAAAAGAGGCAGGGGTGAGGTTTTATAAGGGTAAACACTAAGTTTAATAATAATTCACTAAGAATTCAAGCCCAGAACACTAAGCAGGACTAAATTTATACCAGATAACGAGATTACACAGCAAGTTATTTAATTATTAAAACAAATACTGAGATCACTAAGCAGGGTATTTAAAAGAATTTCACTAAGAAACTATAAACTAATTATTAAGATCACAAAGCAGAATAATAGTTTATAATAAAGAATAATACTCAGATCACACAGCAAAGTATTATTATAAAGGTTTTATACAAAGAATTAAATAATAATTCATCAAGAAATGTATTATTTAATTAAAACTATAAGAAGTTTATTATTGAGTTAATGGACCTTTCTAACCAGGGACGATGATTTTCTGTGATTTACAGAACACCGCAGAATTTTTATAAAACGCACCTAACTACAGAAATGATTTTTGTCACCACAGAATATCACATAATTTGAGATATCAGGAATTTTTATAATAAATATCACAGAATCATATGACTTTTTTTTGATCATGTATAAAAAATTAGCCATCTGAAATTTTTGATAATTGTATAATTATGGCACGAACGCGAAGAAAGAAAATTTCTATATCTACGCGTATGAATGAACACCCTAATGTTTTTAGAGAAGATGGAGGAATTATGTTTTGTAATTATTGCGACCTTTCTGTTGAATGGAAAACAAAATCAACAGTTGATGGACACTGTCTTTCAAAAGTGCACATTAACAAAAAAGAAATTTATGAAAGAAATGAACAAGCAAAAAAGCAAACAACTATTTTCACCATTAATACAGCTTCTAAATCAAAAAAAGAGGTTATAGAAGACTTAATTGAAGCCTTTTCTTTTGCAAATATTCCCCTTGAAAAAATTAATCATTTGCTTCCATTTTTTAAAAAATACCTTAAAGAAGGAGGAGCAATTCCTCAAGCTCCTACACTTCGTCAATTATATTTACCACATGTTTTTGAAAAACATTTTTCTTTACTCCAAAATTATTTTAATCAAAAATCTGTTGCAATAATAATGGATGAAACAACAGATGATTGTTCACGAAGTGTTGTCAACACTCTTTTTTCTTTTCGTCAAAATACAAAACTTGTTTCAGTTGATTTTTTGAATCGAGTTAATAATTCAACAATGGGTGGAACTTTATTATCTATTTTACCCAATTACAATATTTCATATTCTTTGCCAAAATTATTTCTTACCGATTCAGCATCATATATGAAAAAGTGTTATCGTGAAGCATTAAAACCAATAATGCCACAATTAATTCATATACCATGTTGTGCACATATTATTAATCTCATTGGGTAAATATTTTTCTTTTTTTTAATTCTGTTCAAATTGATTTAGAAATTATTACTAAATATTTTATTTTATTAGTGATACTTGGCGAATTTTTCCAAGTTTTGATTTAGTAAAAACACTTTTGGCAAAAATTAAGGAGACATTTGTAAATGCACCAGCAAGAAAAGGACGTTATTTAACTCACCTTCGTATGCATGGAATTGAAAATCCTTGTAAAATTCCATTACCAAATGCGACACGATGGAATTCATGGTTTAAAATGGTATTTTATACAAAAGATCACATTGAATATTGGCCTTCTTTTTATTATGAAGAATATGAAAGAGATAGGAGTCATAATTCTATTTCTACTATTAATGAAATTTTACAAAATACAGAAAAAAAAGCATTTATTATTATTTACATTAATTTTATTGCATGTTATGCAAGAGAATTTGTTCAAGATTTAGATTTTTTTCAGCAACAAAATAAACCTGTATTTCCATTTGTCGAAGGACGACTTGAACAACTTACATCTTATTTGGAAGGAAATCGGGCAGCAGAATATTTTGGATCAGATTTACAATCTCTTATAACACAATATAATTATAATCCAAATGATTTTTATATTATTTTTCGAGCAGCATTTGATTCAGCATATAATAAATTTAAGGTACACATTCCACAACATCCAGCACGTTCTTTGTTTCGTGCTTCTCGAGTTTTTGATCCCTTATTTCTTAAAATAGGAATTCAAACAGGTGATACTTCATGTAGTGATATTCGTCGATATTCAGCAATTATGGAACTTTCTAATCCTTCTGATGAATTATTACGGGAATGGGCAATTTATTGTGGATCGGTAAAAAATTTAATAATTGATCAAATTAATCTTGATTTGTATTGGACAGAAATGCAAGCAACATTACCAATTTTATCAAATATAGCATTAGATTGTATTTGGTTTCCAATTTCTAGTTGTAGTGTAGAACGTAGCTTTTCTACTTATAATAATCTTTTAAGTAGTGACCGCCAAAATCTATCCCGCGAATCATTAAAGCAATTAAACATGTTATATTTCAACGGTGATAAATTTTAAAATTGTAATAAAAAATATATCACATAATGTCACAGAATTAGTAAAAAATCGTCACATAATTGCACAGAATGTATAAAAAAGCTATCACATTAATGCGCATAATTTTTATTAACCAAAAACAGAATTTGGTCTTAGTCACCGCAGAAAATCATCGTCCCTGTTTCTAACCAACTAACTGAGGATTGAGAGAACAGAAATTCAATCCTTTATATACATAATAGATTATGCTATTGATTATACTGTACTCTACGCTATTCACTACGCTATGCTAGTATTCCGATCCTATTTCAAAATGCAATCCGGATTAGATCCGGATTTTCTCAATCAAATCCGAATTATAAATCCTTATCCTTAAATATTTCGGATCCATCCTTATTTTAAGGATCCATC
>PQFF01000155.1:1599-38399 GCA_003547095.1 Diversispora epigaea
AAAATTAAATAATATTATACTTTTAAAACTATTTACAAAATTAAACAATATAATACTTTAAATTATATACTTTTTAAATTATATGATATGTACAAATTTAAAAAATTTCTTTATATACAATATTTTTAGTATATACACCATCTCTTCCTTCTATATGACCATCTTTAACTAAAATTTTAATATTATCTTTTGATTGAACTCTTGATAAAGCTACATATAATTGCCCATGAGTAAAGACAGGTTTGGGCAAATATAATCCCATATATGGGATGGTTTGACCTTGTGCTTTATTAATTGTCATTGCAAAAGATAATTTAATTGGAAATTGTCTTCTTGTCAATTGAAATGGGAGATCTGCATCAGTTGGTGATAATCTTGTTCGAGGTATAAAAATCCTTTTTCCACTGTTGATTCCTGTCAAGATTTCTGCATCAATTACATGAGGTTGGCATCCTTTAATTATTAATCTGGTACCATTACATAATCCTTCAGAAAAGCTTAGATTACGTAAAAGAATAATAGGAACTTCTTTTTTAAGTACCAATTTATGAGGTGGCACTCCACTTGGTGTAAGAGTATTTAAGAATTCAATAGGATAAAGACTTTTGTCAACTGATTCTTTATCTTCAACAGAATCTGCAGATAAATATTCATATGTTTCTTCTGGAATCAGATCTAATATCTGATTATTAATTTCCTCAACATCTGCATTTTTTGTTGTAAGAATTGCTCTATCTTTAATATAGTCTTTATTTTTATAATTATTTTTAATATCAGTAAAAACCTCTGATATTAATGAATTCAAATTTTCATCATTAAGGACTATACTCTCAGGTAATTTGATAATATCTTCACCAATTTCAGAATATACAGTTTCTTCTCCTTTACCAATTCTCAATAAGAAATCAACAAAATTCTTTTGTTCAACATTATCTTGTTGTTGAACTCTCATGTTAATTGTTAATGACATGTTTTGAATATTTTTCCAAAGATATGAAGATTTTAAACATGCATTAACAATTTGTCCTCTTGTCCCTCGAATAACAACTGGTAAGATCTGTCTAAAATCACCTCCCAAAACAACAACTTTGCCTCCAAAAAGTTTTTCATTATTATTCATTAAATCTTTAAATGTTCTGTCAACTGCTTCAAATACTTTTTTATTTAACATTGGTGCTTCATCCCATAGAATGACCTTTGCAGTTCTGATTAATGTGGCTAAATCAGATTGTTTTTCAATATTTAAAGTAGTGGTTTCAGTTAATTTTAAAGGAATTTTAAATCTTGAATGAGCAGTTCTACCTCCACTCATTAATAATGCTGCAATTCCTGAAGATGCTACAGCAATTGCAATTCCATTTAAACCACCTGTTGATAATTCTGATGATCTTACATGAGCCAAGATCATATTATATAAGAATGTTTTTCCAGTTCCTCCAGGTCCATCAACAAAAAATACATTTTGATCAATCTCATTATTAATTGCTTTTAAAATAGTATCAAAAATTAATCTTTGTTCAGGATTTAAATTATCAAGATGTTCTAAGATTTGTTCAATTTCATCCTGATCATAATTTTGTTCTTCAGCAATTAATGTAGTTTGTTGATTTTCCTCAAGTAATGAATAATCAGGTTTAGGAAGTTCTGGAAAATTAGAAAGAGTCATTCCATTTTGAATTAAATATTTTTCAATATCTATCAATGTTTTGGTGATGCTTAAATTTTTGTCATCTCCTTTTTTAATAAAATCTTCAATTAAAGCATCTACATAATTATCCCAAAGAGCTTTTACACTTGCAGGTTGACAGTATACTAAAATGGAGGCAAAGAGTTGTCTAAGTTGTATTGGCATCTGATATGTGGCTGCTTCTTTAAGGCAATCATCACATTCATTATCATCATCAACCAATCCAAATTGATATGCTGCTTCTTTAAAGGTATTGTAGGTCACCCCATTGATGGTCCTAACAAATTCAAATGATTTGGCACCAGGAATAAAATTTAATAAAGCTCTTAAGTAAAATCTTTCCTCATCTTTTGGATTTACAAAATAGAGTCTGGAAATTACTTTCTCACCACCTCTTTTTCTTTGTTGCCAGGTATTATTCTTCCAAATAAAGTGCTTAGGAAAATCCACATATTTCAGATTTTGGATATCTCTGATTTCAGTATTATTTGCACATATATCAAAATATCTGGTCAATTTGGTATGTGCACCTTTTGTTAAAATATTTGGCAAGTCTTCAGTATCTTGAAATGTGACCATTTGTTGTCCAGGCAAATGTACTGGAAGCCTTTCAACTTTATGTGATCTTTCTTGCAATCCAAAATTAAATAATCTCCAAATTCCTTCTGATGCAGAAATATATCTGGCATTAACAAATTTTTTAATCTCATCTTTTGGATTCACAATTGATATTAATACTCTGTCTTGTCCTTTATATATATATTTGTAAAGATATTTGACTGATCTGATACTTAAACATATCTCTACATTAATATGACAATCATATTTCTGACTTAGATATGGATTATAAGGAACAATCCATCTATTATCAATATCAATTGTTACACCTCTTTTCTGAATAATTCTTCCATCATCCTTTCTTCTGTAAATTGGATATCCAGATTTATTGGTAGAAGTTGTTGTGATAAAATCTCTTGGATAATGTTTACTACATTTTCCATCTACCATACATGGGGATGATTGATTAATAATTCCACAGGGTCCATAAATCATACTTCTGCTAACAGTTTCAAATAATTTTGGTTGCAAATTTTGGTCAGGGATTTCTGCAGATACTATTTTATCAAAATCTTCAGGAGTTTGTGGTTTATCTTCAGGTGCCAAAATCATCAATATGTGGGCATGTGGTAATCCTCTTTTTTGAAATTCAATCACATGCACATGTGCAATAACTTTTCCAAAGATACCTTTTACAAATAAATCATCAGTTATTGCCTTTAACTTTAATTTAAACACCCTTGCAATTAAATCTGGCCTATCAGGAGCATGTTGATTTGGTAATAATTCATCAACAATTTCAGGCCAATTGGGATTACATGTGACAGTTACAAACAGGTCAGGTTTTCCAAATTCTCTAACAATTGACATTGAATCTTGATATAATTGTTGTAAATATCTTGTGGATCCAACAAAAGATGATGATAATATTATCTTTTTACCAATTTCATTAACATTGGCATCTTCATCAGAAACCATATCATTTAATCCTTGATATATTTCTGATCTTAATTGTTTCTGATTTTTATAATACCATCTTAAGTTATTTGTTTCCCATTTCACATATTGATCCACAATATATTGTTGAAATAATCTGCCTGCAAGATGTAAAGTACTTTTTGTTCTATTTGAATCCCTTATCATAAATCTATAAACCACAAACTCTCTAATTGTAACTCTTTTTCTCTTGCCTTTTTGTTGACCAATACTTTCATCATCATCGTCATCATCATCATCTTGATCAGAGTTATCCTCATCATCTTCTTGATCAGAGTTATCCTCATCATTATCTTGATTATTATCATCTTGATCAGAGATATCCTCATCAAATTGCTTGGATTTTCCTTTATCTAATGTTCTTTCACCTACTGTTGTACTTGTTCCTTCTTCTACTGTTGTAGTTGTACTCATACTGGAACTGGATCTCACAGTAAGTGATTCAAACATTTGACTTGCACCTGTATGACTTTGTTCTTCTTCTTCAACTTCTTGAATATTTGCTCTTAATATTTCACCATGCCAACCATATTCACCAGATGGAAATAATAAAGGATATTGTAATGGATCATATGCACCATGTAATTCTGAGATTTTTATCAATTTATTATCATGCATGGTAAGCATAATATCTCTTTCTTTTACATCATCAGGTATGTACGTTATTGCTGCTACTTCATCATTTGTTGGTTGATTATATTGTCTCATATCTTTGCCATGAGTATTATGGATCATTATATAATACTCCTTAGCAAGTTCTCCAGATGATAATTGTCCTGCAGACATAAATGAATCAACAAATGGATTATATTCTTCCAATTCATTTTGAAGTGCAGTTAACATACTATGATCCAATTTTTTTTCCATTATTTCATGTCTTCTGTTAACTTGGTTGGCTGAACTTTGAGCATCATAAAAATATATTTGAGCAAATTTGGGTTCCTGCTCAGAATCAGGCATCAGTGAACCAATTTCATGATATAATTCACCCTGAATTCTAAAAGTATAAACCCCTTCCCTGGCATTTGCAAGATCTTTATCTAATTGAGTCCTTATTGATGTAAATGCAAATATTTGATTGTAGGCTCTGATTTGATTTACATAAGGTTCATTAGTATTAACATCTTCAGTTGTAAGCAAATTTTCTATAATTGGTGGTGGTGGATTAAGTTGAGCCAATTGTATTTGTCCATTTAAGCAGCAAAATCCTTTTGTTTCTCCTTCCCATTTCAATGCATAACAATGTTCACAAATAATCTCCATTCTTTCTAATCTATGTCTTCCATTTTCTATATCCTCTCCTTCTACTATCTCTTCTATATAATTATCTAAATCACATTGTCCTATTTTATAAAATTGTTCAAATTGTTCTTGTTTCATCTTCTCATATCTTTTTTTTCTTTGTTCATTATCTTTCTTCTTTTTTTCATCACTTCTGGATGCTCTATATTGTTGAGCTCTTAACCTAGCACCTTCTTGTGTTTTTGACCTTGTTCTAGCTGATGGAGGTGCATTTTCAATTGTTTGGGATCTGGTTCTTGAAGCAGGTCCTGATTGAGAAGATTCTGCTTGAGAAGATTCTGCTTGAGAAGATCCTGCTTGAGAAGATGATTGTTCTTTTTCTAATTTTTTATAATATCTGAATTTAGCTGATCTAATCCTTCCTAATCTTTGTTTTCTTTCTGCTTCAGTTTCATTTCCTATAGGTGGGTAATTATCTAATATATGTTGAGGAGTTGGTTTGTCTTCTGTTGTAATTTTTTTCTTTGATGCTTTTGTCATTTTTTTTTCCTTTAATTGATTTTAATTTATTTTAATTTTATTTCAATTTATTTTAATTTTATTTTAATTTATTTTAATTTATTTTAATTTTATTTTAATTTTATTTTAATTAATTAAAAATTGAAAAAGAATTAATAAAAAAAATTTGTAAATTTTAAAATTTAAAATTTTTTTTCTTGTTAAACAATTGCAAATTTAATCAATTAATTTAGTGTACTAAAATAGAATTACATTTTATTATCCAAAATTAGAAATGATTATTTTTTCTAACCCAATTTAATTCATATCAATGATCATATATCAAAAATATGTTGTACAATTAATAAACTTATTTATAGATTTATAAATAATTTATATTTATTAATAAATTTTATTTTTAAAATTATTTATTTAAATTTAAATTTAAAAAATTAAATATAGAATTTAAAAAATCGGCGATTTTCATTTCATAATTCCGGCCAAAGTTATAATTTATTATAACTTCTTATAACTTCTTATAACTTCGGCCGGAATTATAAATTTTATTTTTAAATTTAAAAAATCAATTAAAATCGGCGATTTTCATTTCATAATTCCGGCCTAAGTTATAATAAATTATAACTTCGGCCGGAATTATAAATTTTATTTTTAAATTCGAAATTAAATTCATAATTCCGGCCGAAGTTATAAAAAGTTATAATTTATCATAACTTCGGCCGGAATTATAAATTTTATTTTTAAATTCGAAATTAAATTCATAATTCCGGCCGAAGTTATAAGAAGTTATAATTTATTATAACTTCCGGCCGAAATTATAATTTTTTTTTTAAAATTTAAAGTTAAAAAATTAAATTTAAATTAAATAAAATCGGCGATTTTATTTCATAATTCCGGCCGAAGTTATAAGAAATTATAAGAAGTTATAACTTCTTATAATTCGGCCGGAATTATAACAAATTTAAATTTAATTTTTAAATTTCGAATTTAAAAATTAAATTCATGTGACTTTTTTAAATGTCACGCCACCCGTGAGAATTAACGTGACATTTTTTGCCCAATCACATTAAATTCACATGTGAAAACGTGACAAAATCGTGACTTTGGGCCAATAAAATCACGAAATTCATGTCACGGGGGCGTGGGACTAAACGTAACGCCCCTATAAAATTATTTAGTGACGACAATCGGCAAATATTATAGTGGAGATTATTTTAAAATTTGATAAAATTTATTTTAAATTTTGAAAATTTTATTTTTAAAATTTTGAAAATAAGTATCAATTATTTTTTCATGTATAAGTTTTTTATTTATTAATTAAATGTCAAAAATGTTACTAAGTCACATCAAAGTTGAAAATAAATTGAATCTTTTGTAAAATTTTTACATCCATTACTTTAAAATTAACCGAATAATAACAAGTTAAATTTTAAAATTTCAAAAATTATTGTATAAATTTTAAAAATTTATTATTGTCAATTTTAAATTAATTAGCATGAAATTTTTACAAAAGATTCAATTTATTCTCACCTTTAAAATTGCTTAATAACGTTTTTATATTTAATTAGTAAAAACAAATTTTAGAAATTTAAAAAAAAATTTTATTTTTTTGCTCTTATTTAAAGTTAAAATCTTACTTCATAATCTTAAAAATGATAATAGTAACTAATTTTTCCTATAATTAATTTTACATTTTCTATTATTATATTAGCTAGCTCCGATTAATTTTCAAGGAGATATTTAAAAATAAAGTATAAATTTTAGTAAAATCAGCACTTTATTAAAAAAGAGGACCCTTAACCTGTACCATGGGTATAGATTCTTTTCTTGTGCCCTGAGGGCAGTGTTGTCAAGGAACACTATGGGACAATGTTGGGACAAAAATTATTTTTTTAAAAATATAAATAATACAAAATTTTATTATAAAAATTTATTTTGACCTATTAATTAAAGTTGTTTAAAATTAATTTTTATACATATTTATAAAGTTTTAGTATCTATTTATAAACTATTTACAGGTAGAGACATTGGGACATGGGATATAGGAACAGTTGAAAAAGCTAGGGACATGCAAATTTGACAACACTGCCTGGAGGTACAGACTCTTATCCTATGCCTCTCCAAATATTATTAGATCATAATTCAGCGAATTTTCACGTGAGATTTTGAGGAGGTGACAAATTTTGAGTGACAAATATGGTTTCCGCATATAAAAAAATTCTAAGTCCCTAGGATATTTAATAAAAATCAAAAGATATAACACATGGTGATAAATACACTACTCCTGACAAACCCTAAACCCATGCATTTGATGTAATGACATGTGAGGACACAGAATAAGAATCTATGCCCCCCTGGAACAAATTAAAATTTCTCATTAAAAATAGTCAATTTTCAAATGTGAATATCACATAATTCATATATTAGATTTCAAAATTTTGAAGTTGGATCACATGCTATTAATGATTAGCTATTCATAATAAAAATTTCATTGCGCAAACTTAAATTTACATAAATTTTATATATAAGGAAATAATTTTGGACAAATTTGCTTGGAATTGCTTACCATTTAAGGGATAAGAAAATTTTTCTGCTATTATAGAAAGAATTCTTCTTTTTCCATCAAGTCTTTTTTTATTTATATTCAATGCCTAATAAAAAGAATCCTTAAAAGATCACTATCATTACTAAGTAAAAATTCTGAATTATATAAAAGATTTATATTTTTACGATCATATGTTGGATTATTAGATCATGTCCAAAATTCATACTGTGAAAATATAATATGTAAGAAATAATTTCTATCATTATATAATTATTATAAATTTATTTAAATGCAACTTACATTAGATATTTTTTTTGTATAGGGTGTAATATTAGTATATCCAGTGTGAGATACACGCTCGCATTTCTCTTTCTTTAAAAATATAATTTGGTGGATATAATTTTTTCAAAGAAGTAATAAGTTCAATTATAGATTTTTGTTCATTATACCAACTAATAAAAAATTGATTCCATTGAATAGAAGCTAATGTAAATTTTTGTAAGTGATAATTCCATAAAATTTGCATTTTTTCAGTGATATACCATTCTTCAGGTTTACATTTTGGTTCTTGTAATTTTTGAAAAATAGCTTGAACTTCGAGATGACATATTCCAAATAATTCAATACTTTATGCTCTTGTAATACTTCAACTTTTTGCTATACATTATTAGGGCTATTGTCAATATATGTAGATTTTGATTCAAAATCTTGATACATATTTACAATAAATTTTTTTTTATAGATTTCTTGTATGAATAATNCCAAAATTCATACTGTGAAAATATAATATGTAAGAAATAATTTCTATCATTATATAATTATTATAAATTTATTTAAATGCAACTTACATTAGATATTTTTTTTGTATAGGGTGTAATATTAGTATATCCAGTGTGAGATACACGCTCGCATTTCTCTTTCTTTAAAAATATAATTTGGTGGATATAATTTTTTCAAAGAAGTAATAAGTTCAATTATAGATTTTTGTTCATTATACCAACTAATAAAAAATTGATTCCATTGAATAGAAGCTAATGTAAATTTTTGTAAGTGATAATTCCATAAAATTTGCATTTTTTCAGTGATATACCATTCTTCAGGTTTACATTTTGGTTCTTGTAATTTTTGAAAAATAGCTTGAACTTCGAGATGACATATTCCAAATAATTCAATACTTTATGCTCTTGTAATACTTCAACTTTTTGCTATACATTATTAGGGCTATTGTCAATATATGTAGATTTTGATTCAAAATCTTGATACATATTTACAATAAATTTTTTTTTATAGATTTCTTGTATGAATAATGTTCTTTTTTTCTCAACTCCAATTGTATAATAAAAAAAATGACTTGAAACCTACACCAGCATAATAGAATTGTTCTTTATCAGAAATACCAATTCCAAATACAAATAACCATAAATTTCCATTCAGACAATGAAACAGACAAAATGTAACACTAGTTAAAAGTTGTTTGTTAATTTCAGTTTTGTCATGGCCCATAATAAAAGAACCAGAAAATCTAGTCTTACTTCCAAAAAGTTGTTGATAAAGTGTAGTTATAGCAGCCGAAGGGTTGTCAAAGATATTACTTATCGTATTTTTTACTTTGCAAATATATCCTGGCTGTTGTAAAAAATCATTACAACCTTGAACAGTAGTGATAATAAATTCTGTATTTTGAAGAAAAACTAAAGTTTTTATATTTATACAAATCAGATACAAGCCAGAAGTTTCATTATCACATATATTATCTTGTCGACTTTCCTACCAATTTTGAGAAAATGGTCCAAAATGTAAATTCTCATTTAAAGAACTAAGAGAAACTAAAGAAACTTGATAAGTCTTTCTTTTACTTATTTTTTACTATATAATTGAAGGCATGTTAATAATTGAACATGGGTTGTCTACAAAACGTGAGATTCTCAATTGGAACAAAAACAATAGTAATTATTATCACCAGATTTTTTAATACTGATCTACATTTAAGTTACATACCACAAATTAATCTTTTATCTCATCAAAATGATTTAAGATTACATTATCTTGTTATATGTGAAATTTGATTCATACATTTCAATTGATCTATTTTAAAATAATAATTATGATCTTTTTAAAAAACAGAAGAGTAAAGGTATAGTAAAATAAATGCATGTTCCATCTTGAGAATAAAAATAAAATAAAAAATAGTAACAAATATGTTGAGGAATAAATTTAGCAATAATAAATAAATAAGGTACAAATAATTAACGGTTCTAATCATCATCATATAATTATTAATAATAATCATTTTACACTTGACCTCGCTTTACGCTACCTCATTTAGGATCTAAAGTTCCCTCTCGAAATGCTAATGTTCTAAAGTTAAAATAAGAATGGATTTGGTGGTAATAATTAAACAATATTAAAATCTTCTTCACCTATAATCATGCTACCATTTTTACTACTATCATTATTATACTACTGCTATTACTAATATTACTAGGTGGTGTTTTATTGCTTTCAGGAATAATTTCCTTTAGATAATGATTATTGCTACTATTATCATTAACAATAAACTTTCATCTGAAGAAGAAAAAGAAGAAAGAGAAGAAAAAGAGATGATGATGAATCAGGAAAAATGGGATTTCCAATTAGAGGAGTTGAAGTTGATTATTGAGAAATAACTCTCTTTACTATCTTTCCACTGGTATTTTATTAATCTTTCCATTAGAGTTGTAATTTTTTTTAAATCATTAACCATAATTTCTTTGGTGTCAGGAACAACAAAGAGACTGTTTCACTAAGATCCTTCAAATTTTTCAACAAATTCTCAAAATCCAAATGTAAAAATAAGCAATGAAAAACAATTTAAGTGTAAATTCTTTATAGCTTCTTTTTAAATTCTTTTTATTTTAATTTAAAATATCTCTATTTTTTAAAGAAATAAAAAACCAGTATTCTTTTTGTACAGATAGTTTACCAAATCCGTTACCAGAAAAAATTAATGTTTTATTAAAAAAAAAATAGAATCAAGATGGTAAGATTGTATAAATAAATATTATAAATTAAAAAAGAAACTTATATAAATTTTATATTTGTAAGATTGTGAAAAATTTTACATAGTTCATAATGATAAATAAGAAAATAGATTGCTATTGAAATTTGTAATCAAGTTGGTCAAAGTAAGGCAAATCCTATAATGATAATGAGTTGGTTTGAATCTTTAAAGGTATTTATTAAGATATGTGAAATTTTATTTATTAATTTTAAAATATTCTTTTACTAACTTTAAATTAATTTAAAGGAATGAATATTATAACTGAAATATTTAGTGATCTTTACCTTTACACCACCAAAATTTTAACAAATTCATTAAGTTATCCCAAAAATCCTGTTGATTATGTATTAGAAATTTTTGTTCCCAAGACTGCATTACATTTAATTTTTCAGGATATGGGTGGTAGAATGAAAAAAAATAGGCAGGAAGATTTGTGGGTGATTATACAGTACGCATACACAAATAGGCTATACCAAAAGTTTTACTAATTTTTGATCATTTAATATGTGACTCCATGTAACTTAAAAAAAAAAATTTATTATTCAAAATGTTTAATTAAATGTAAATTATTACTTTCCATTTGACAAATAGAAAAAAGATATTTAACATGATGTATTAGTATGCAAAAGTATAATAATTTTGTAAATGTAAATGAAAATATCTTTTTACATTTTTTTGCAATAAAATTTTTTATATTTGTATGAATATTCATTAACTCTTTTAAAGTAAAAATTAAACAATAACGTATAAATTACAAAATCAATCACATCTATATCAAAAAAAAATGATCGAAAACCTGTTTTAGCATATTATATTGTTGCTTAATAAAGGTTAATGTACTTTTGCGATGGTGTCATTTTTAATTTTAATCAAATATAGTGATATTAATTAAACAGATTTTATTATAACTAAAATTTGTAAACTATTTAAATAATGAGATTATTTTATTAAATTGAGAAGCTTGTTTAATAATCTTAAACACTTCATAGTCTATGATGGAAAAATTTTCATGAGTTGTTCTAATAGGTTTTTCATAATTAGCATAATAACACCAACAGTGTTTATCTTGAGCAAAATCATAAATATCTGATTCCATTACAAATTCACCATCACCAAACCATGGACCATAAGCATTCTGATCATCTGAATTACAATAGAGTAAAGCTCCCTTTTGATTTTTAACTCTGCTGAGGATTGAGTTTTGAATATTTCCATTTTTTAATGAAAAAATGAAACTATCATTTGTTTCCATTTGAGAATCTCCTATTGAATTATCCCAAGCCAAAGGATTATAACCGCCAACTATTTCATCAGTTCCTGCAATCTTTGCAACAACAATTGTGCCAGCATATCCATTACACATGTTCCAAAATGTTTTGGGATGAAAACCACTTTTACTTCCTCGAAGAATTAATCTGATTTCATTAGGAATATTTTCTAAAGAATAAGTAGCTGATTTTCGATTAATCCATGTTAAAATTTCTGCAACATGTTCTTTGTTGATTATAGTTGAGAATGGTTCATTCACTCTTGAAGATAATTCAGGATTGGAAATGATCCTCGCTGGTAAAACATATTCGAGATCTTGCATGACTTTTCCAATATTTGGACGTTGATTCGGGTCTTGATTCCAACATTCTATTAAATAAGTAATTGATTCGTATTTGTAAATAATTTAGTTTAATATTTTGAGATATTATTAATAAAATGAAATCAAACCTTGATAGATTTTAATATAATCTTGTGGTGTTCCAATAATTGGATCTTCTCTAGTCCCCTGTGAAACATAAATTTTCAAATCTAATTCATCCTGAAATTTAGATTCATATGGAACTTTTCCACTTGATATTTCCCAAAGCAAGATTCCAATACTAAATATGTCAGAAGTTTTAGTGCTAAATTTATCCAGAATTTCGAGAAGAATTGGTTCCGAATATTCTATTGTATTTTTTGTATTAAGCTTGGCAATACCAAAATCACTAATCTTAATAGTATTGTCATGGAGAAGAATATTCTTTGAATGCTGTAAAACAAAATTGTATTAAATTAAAGGATCAATTGTTTATTATGGAATTTTCGAAAATTAATTACACAATTACCAGATCTCCATGAACGATATCATTTGAATGCAAATGTTCAATTGCTTTAACAATTTGTCGAGCAATATTTAACTTATCACTCCATTCAAGTTTTTTAAAATTAGATTTTAGATGTTCACGTAAGGTTCCACCATTTGCATATTCTAGTACAAGTATGTATTCATTTCTTTTCGAATCTACATCAAGTGTATAATATATAATATATAATATAAAATATTTCACAAAAGTAATTATTAATAAGATATGAAAAGATTAAAAGATTCAATTTAATATTTACTTTTTTGTGAAATTCCGAAGAATCTAATTATATTTTCATGTGAACTTGCATGTGAATACTGTTTGAGCTAAAAATTATTCATTAAGATATAAATATTCAGCGGGTTAGGTGATTTTTTAGTTCAGAATAATTATTGAATAGTATTTACCTCGTTAACAAATAATTCCGTAGTAGCCATAGTCACGATCGGTTTTAAAGCCACTTTTCTCTCTCCATTCATTAATGTTGCACTGTAAATCATTCCAAGTGCCCCATTTCCGATGTTCTTAAGATTTTTAAAATCATTATAATTATATTTTATAATTTGATTTCCTTTTGTCACGTTATCATAGTCATTGGAATTGAGAGTAGTAGGCAAGATATAAAGATGAAAAGTGTCAATCAAATAATACACATTATAATATTATAACATAATTAATAAAGACATACCTGTAAATTCCCCTGATGTAGTAAATGAAGAAGCATTAGATATGAAATCTCTACCGAAATCGTTTATTGAAGCTTGATTGATATAAGCTTCAGATTGGATATATTGATTGTCATTAGAATCATAATATATATTTTCTAATTTGATATTTTCAAGAGAATCAAAAATATTTTCAATAGTTGGCCTTTCATTTGGATCATCTTCCCATGCACTTGAGTATATGTTGATATAATCTACTGGTGTTTCATTAATAGGTTTTTCTCTTTCACCGGAAATAACCAAATTAAGTATTCCTAAATCTTGAATTTTATAAAATGGAGGTCTTCCACTTGATAACTCCCAAAAAAGAACTCCCAAACTATATATATCCGAAGCTTTATTTCTTTTATAGCTTTCATATTTCATTTGATTTCGCAAATATTTGGGATCAGTGTATGCAATCATTCCACCAGCCATAGAATTCGAATTTGAATCTAATGGTTGAGATAATCCTAAATCTGTTATCAATAGCCTTCCTTCATCAACTAAAATGTTCTTTGAATGCTATTAAAGTAAATGAATTTAGATATACAATTTAAATAATTCGAATAATTATTTTATAGAGATATATTATATACTTACTAAATCTTTATGGACTATATTTTCTTTGTGAATACAACGTAGACCACTTGTAATATCTTTAGCCATGTTGATTTTAATTTTCCAATCAAGAATTTTGAAATTATTTTGTAAATAAGTCCTCAAGTCACCATCTTTAGCATATTGCAATACTAGGTAGTGCGTTCCTGTTTTAGGATCTAAATAATTTTTTTTATTAAATAATAATATTTATTTTATAATACGAATAACATACAAATGATAATCGTCTATAAAACCTAACCTATAGTGATTCCATAAAAGTTAATAATATTTTTATGGTTATTTACAGACAGGATGTTTGTTAACTGTGGTTCAAAAATTGTATTTAAATTATTTAAATTTTAATTTCATCTCTAAAATATATATAATAATGAAAGCAAAGTATTTATTTTTTTACCTCTCTCACAAATTTTTCATAAAATAATTTGCCATTTTCATTTTCATGCAAACTTTTTAATGCGACATGTTTTTCTAGATTTGTTGAATTAGCACGATGAACTGTACCAAATGCCCCACTTGCGATTCGTGTAATATTTTCAAATGCGTTATAATCAAAATTTCTAATATATTTATCTTTTAAGGCGCTTTTAAACGAATCTTTTTTACTATATGATAAAGACATTTTTCGTAATAAAAAACTGCGTATTACAAAAATTTAAGTAACCGAAATGTGGTAACACAATTATTAAATATTCCTATTTCGAGTTAATCAATCAACAAAACAAATATGTACCCCCTAAAATTGTCTCATTATATTTTTTACTTCTAAAATTTGACCAATAGGGTATTGATCAACATTGAGGCGTAATTTTCTAACGACAATTCTAATTATATTGCCACTACTTACCCAAATTCGACGGCTACTATAAATCTGTGACAATAGTGGCAACTGTTATCAAAGCACCTGATGAGTTTAAAGTAATATTTGAAGGACTCGAGGTATATTTTCTCATATATCATATACTTCATATATTATGATTCTCTATTTATCATGTTTTATTATTGCATCGTTAAGGTTGTATTATTTTTAAACACGACACTTCTAATTGTGCACAATAATAAAAAATGTTGATCTGACACTCTAAAATTTAATCTTTTTTGTGAAAAAAAGTCAACATACGGGGATAATGTGACTTTGTCGATTCTGATAATTGTGTTTAAGTACAATTTTATTGATCAATTCTAATAATATGATCTTTTTAAAAGAAGGAAGAATAAAGTAATGTAAGATAAATACATTTTTCTGTTTTTTACAATTTTAATAATAATAAATTTAGCAATAATTTATTAAATAATAATTATTGCATTAAATAATATATATTTAAGCAATGACGATTATTGTAATAAAAATATCATTTTCCAATTGAATACACACAACCTCGCTGTATCTCGTTTAGGATCTATGGTTCCCTCTCGAAATTCTAATGTTTCATAGTTAAAACAAGGAATAAGTTTTGGTAGTAATATTATTAAAATTTTCTCTTTATATAATCATTCTACAATTTTGCTACTGTCAATACTATTATCAATATTTATTGCAATTACTACTTCTACCAATTATTTTCTTTTATATAATGATTATTATTATCATTATTGTTATTAATATTTCCTTTAGAAATGATATTTTTATTGGTGGTGCTAATAACTATTAACTTTCTTTCGCCTTATAAAGACGAAGGTGGTGAGGATGAATTGAAAAAAAGGTATTTGTAATTAGAGGAGTTGATGGGGAAGATCTCTTTTGATATCAAAACGATCTCTTTACGATATTTCATTAACATTAACCTTTCCATTAATGTTGTAATTATTATTTGTATTATAATCAGTTTTTTAAACTTAACCAATAATTTAGAAAAAAAGAAGGATCGCTTATTTATCCTTTAAAAATTCTTTATCAGAAGCCTTTGTTAATAAATATTTCAGAGGTGCATCATCATTTACTGGTAGATATAATAATTATTCATCGAATTAAATAATATAAAAACTAGTTTAATTTAACAAGCATTTTATCAAGATGTTATAGTATACTAACTTAAAAAAAAAAATTTATATGCAATTAACGAATGGAGAATAAATAAACAATATATTTCTGATATAAAATATTCGTATTTTTTTAAAAAAATTAATTTTACACATAATGAGTAAATAAAAAATAAATGTCATCTGATCTAGTGTAAGAATTATATTTTTACTTCTTTTTGTAGACTATATACGGTGGTAAAAAGCCCGAGACATCTCAAAAAATTCATTCACTAAATGTAAATTATCATGAATAATAATAGTTGATATATTAAATAGTCTGTGAGGTTTGATTGATAAGCTTCATAATCGCAAATATGATTTAAAATTCATTTTTTACATTCACATCAGTACTCATTAATTATTTATTAAAGCAAAGATTAAACAAATAACGTAGAAATAACAAAACCAATCACATATACATATATATCGAAAACTGTTACGGAATCTGTTTTAGAGGTTTAAATTGTCAGTTAAATAGTAATCAATATGGTTCATAAATAGATTTTATTATTATTAAAATATGTAAACTATTTAAATAATGAAATTATATTATCTAATTGTACAGTTTGGACTTTGTTTAATAATCTTAAATACTTCATAATCTACAATAGAAAATTTTTCATTAGTTTTTCTAATAGGTTTTTCATAATAAGGGCTATTACTAGGCTTATAATAACACCAACATAATTTATCTTTAGTAAAATTGGAAACATTTGATTCCATCATAAATCTACAATTACCAAAATATGGACCACGAATATTCTGATAACTATAACTATGATAGAATAGAGCTTCTTTCTTATTTATGACTCGACTGAGAATTGAATCTTTAATGTTATCATTTTTTAATGAAAAAATGAAACTATCATTTGTTTCCATATCACTACCTCCCGTTGAATTATCCCAAGCTAAAGGATTATAACCCCCAACTATTTCATCAGTTCCCGCAATTTTTACAACCACGATTGTGCCAGCATGTCCATGACACATGTTCCAAAATGTCTTGGGATGAAAACCATCCCTACTTCCTCGAAGAATTAATTGAAATTCGTAAGGAATATTTGGTATTGAATAAATAGTAGAGTTTCGATCAATCCATGATGAAAGTTCAGCGATATGCTCTTTATTGATTATAGTTGAAAATGGAGTTGTGATTCTTGCTGGCAAGACAAGGGTTTCAAAAGGTTTACTTGGGAACATATTATGTTGGATTAAGTCATCCCAAAGTTGTTCGTCGAGGATTTTTTTATATGGTTTTACATTCTTCCAAATATCTTCACTAGAAATATGAAAATATCGAATAAGTGGTAAACAGTGTTGTAATGTTATTTTCAAAGCCTTGAAATTTTCATTCGACCATTTCTTCGAACTAGCGGGTAAAACAGGATTTTGTGCAATTCCCCATTTTATAACGTAATCCCAAATTTCAATTTCTTTGACTCTCAAGTCATCTCTTTTCAAAATAGAAACCAGTGCTGTTTCTTGGAGTGAAGTGAAACCTTCTGAATCAAAAATCAAATTTGGATGTTCTACAATAATATCATTATAGAATTTTTTCAAACCTTTAAATTCGTTGCTATTGAAGATTGAATGATAAACAAGGGAGAAATGAGTTCTTAACCAAGTAACTTTATGTTCAAGAAGATAATTTTCTAATATTGGAGATAGTTCTTTGAGTTCTAATTCATTAGCACTGATCATTAATTTATAAATGGTTTTGGAATTCAAATTTTCAATATCGGCAATTCCACCATAGATATATCTATTCAATGTATTTATTAAGATAGAGTCATAATATATTTAATTTAATATTTAAACTTAATATTTAATTTAATATTTAAATTTAATATTTAATTTAATATTTAAAGTAACGACTTACTTAAGAATAATTTTGAATACGTGAGCAGAAATATTTGGTTTAATAATAGTTTTGACATTATTTTCGTTCGTAGTAGCGTTCCCTAATTCCTTATCAAAGTAGGGTGAACGAGAACGTAAGACAACTGAATGTGCAGTAAAAGATTTCTTATTTTCTTCTTGATCAACTTCGATTATAACATTGTATTCTTTTTTGTCATTAAGAAGTTTTGAAAAATCTTGAGATAATTTGTTAAAAAATTTAAAAGACATTTTTATTATTTAAAAACTTAAAACCGAAATGGCTATATAAATAGATGTTCTCTCCGTTAAAAAAAATTCCAAATAATCAATTTGCTATTGATTGTTCTTATAAGGTTATATTATTAACTTGTGATTTTGTCAAACACAATACTTTAATTATACAATCAATTATGTTCTCATTGAGATTTATTTATAAGAATATATTTGTAACAATAATTAATGTTGATCCGACATCTAATCTTGCCACCTTGTCATCTTGCTAAAAAAGCCAATCTAAAAGTCCACAACGTGATGCAACATAACACGTTCCATCGAAATAGGCAATTTTAATAATTGTGTTACAATTCAAATCATTGTTATTTTAACAAAAAAGTTTCATCCAAAACTTATTGTTTTATTAACATATTAATTATTCTGTATCACTGAAGATAAATTATCTGTATCACTGTTTATCCATTTAAGAATATTTGGAGGACAAGAAATACATGACACCTCGAAAAATTTTCGCAAAAATGTAATTTTATACATAACATTTCTCTCATATATTTATAATTATTTATTTATTATTTTTAATTATTTATAGTATACTTATTCACATATTCGTTTGGTATATTATATTCCCATTTTGAAAAAGGAAAAAATGATACGGCCAGCCATAAAATGGTTTGAAGCAAAAAAAATTAAAATGTTGGACTGGTCAGTAAATTCTTCCAACCTTAACAAATAGAAAACATCTGGAAATTTTTAAAGGACATTATTCAGAAACAAAAAAATCTTGAAAACTGTAGATGAACTCAAGACTACTTTGAGGAGTGATCAAATTTTAATGAATCAATTCTTAGGAAGGTTGTGAACTCAATGCCACAAATAATTGAAACAGCATTAGATACATCTGATAAAAGGGAGGGCCAACCAACGGAGTATTAGTTAATTATAAAAAAAACTTTATGTTGTATATATTATATAGAAATAAAATAATTTTTATTTTAATAAAAATCAGGCGTTACTTTGAGAAACTCGTCATTTTTAGTTTTTTTGTTATTTCATTTGGTTCTTTATTTGATTTTCATGGAGACGATAAATAAATGAAATTTGGAAAACATAGTAAATTAAGTATTAAGGGGAAAATAGGATTACTGTCATTATTTTTGGTTGCCAAAAAAAATTTTTGATCTTTTAAAATAAATTCGGGACATTATGTAAGAATACATAAAAAAAATTTTTTAAAGCATATAAAAGTATAACTCTTTACCACAATAACTGAATGTGCAGCAGTCTTCAGGAACATTTATAAGATGTTATTTTCAGGACCTACGAAAATATTTACGTAAATTTACTTTTTTAACTTCGCTCGTGATTTAAGCAACGGGGAGCGATTTTCTACTAAGGTGTTTCTATATATATAGAATCGCCATGTTTAGGGCAAAAAATGATTCCAAGTAGCCTTATATTCGCCGAAAATTCCGGTTTTTCGAAAAACGTCTGTTAACAATTTTCATAATATTACGGAATATTTTCATGATATTTTTTCTTTAAACCGTAATATTTCAGAAAATATCGATACTACAATGATGAAACTTATATCATACCGTAGCCCTGAACTAGGCACCTCTATCTACAATAGAAATATCTTAGTAGAAAATCCTTTTTTGGCACGCAAATCCCGAGCGAATATAAAAACGTAAATTTACGCAAGTATTTTTGAAATTTTCCTTGGTTCTGAAACTTTCTTAAACATCCGCTTATATGTTTTCCAAATTCTTATTCTCATCTTGATTAACTCCAATAATATTATATCCTTTTATCATTAAGAAGTTCTGAAAAAATCTTGAGATAATTTATCAAAAAATTTAAAGATCGTTTTTATTATTTAAAATTTCACAATTTATTGGAAAAAACTCATTACTTTAACCTTAAGAACTAGTTCGTAATTGAGATTTTTATATTAAATATGTGAATTTAAAAACTTGAATTATATATAATTAACGGTATTTGATCATGGAAATAGTTTTATTGAGATTAAATATGCATTTACTTTCCGAGATACGAATTTTTTTTATTATAAAAAAAATTTCGCGAAACAAATGATAATAGAAATTAACAGAACTGTTTTGCGTAACATTGTCAGTTCGATATTCACGGTGTAATTTTTAATTTTAACATATAGATTTTGTCATTAAAATACAAAATATAAATAAGATATTTAAATAATGAGGTTATACTATCTAATTGTACAGTTCGGAATTTACGTTTTAATAATCTTAAATATTTCATAGTCTACAATAGAAAATCTTTAATTTGTTGTTCTAATAGGTTTTTAATGATAAGTCGTATATTTAGAGATATAATCACACCAACATTTAATATCTTGAGTAAAATTGGAAACATTTGATTTCATCATAAATTCACAATTACCAAACCATGGACCATAATTATTCTGATCATTAGGATAGTATAAAGCTTTACCACAGCGTGTAACTCGGCTGAGAATTGAATTTTGAATATTACCATTTTTCAATGAAAAAATGAAACTATCATTTGCTTCCATATCTCTACCACCTATTGAATTATCCCAAGCTAAAGGATTATAACAGCCAATTATTTCATCAGTTCCAGCGATTTTTACAACCACACCTGTGCCAGCATACTTATGACTCATGTTCCAAAATGTCTTGAGATGAAAACCCTCTTTACTTCCTCGAAGAATTAATTGAAATTCATAAGGTATATTTGCGAAAGAATAAGTAGTAGAATTTCGACCAATCCATGATGAAAGCTCTACGATATGCTCTTTATTGATTATAGTTGAAAATGGAGTTGTGATTCTTGCTGGAAAAACAAGGGTTTAAAAGGTTTATTTGGAAACATATTATGTTAAATTAAGTCATCCCAAAATTATTCGTCAAGGATTTTTATATATAGCTTTGCATTCTTCCAATATCTTCATTAGAAATATGAAAATATCGAATAAGTGGTAACGGTGTTGTAGAGTTATTTTCAAAGCCTTGAAATTTTCTTCAGACCATTCTTTCAAATCAGCAGGTAAAGTAGGATTTTGTGCAATTCCCCATTTAATAACGTAATCCCAAATTTCAATTTCTTTGGCTCTCAAGTTATCTCTTTTCAAAATAGAAACCAATGCTGTTTCTTGGATTGACGTGAAACTTTCTGATTCAAAAATCAAATTCAGATGTTTTGCAATAATATCATTATAAATTTTTTTAAACCTTTAAATTCAAAATATTGAATGATAAAAAAAGGGAAAAATGAGTTCTTAACCGAGGAGCTTTATAATTAATAAGCTCTAATTCATTAACATCGATCATTAATTCGAAATGGTTTCGGTATCGTTTTATCAACAATTCCACTATAGATATATCTATAAAACGTAATTTATTCTATTCTATTAATATTGAGTCACAATAATTAATTAAATATTTAAAGTAATAAATAATTTTTTGACTTACTTAAGAATAATTTCAAATATTTAGTTTAATCGTTCGTAATAGCGTTCTCTAATTCTTTATTAAAGTAAGATGAACGATAATGTAAGACGACTGAGTGTGCAGTAAAAGATTCCTATTTTCTTCTTGATCAACTTTGATAATAACATTATATTCTGAAAAGTCTTTGGATAATTTATCAAAAAGTTTAAAAGACATTTTTTATTATTCAAACTGAAATGACTGTACAAGTAAATCTCTCCGTTAAAAAAAAAAAATAGTCAATTTTCTATTACGTTTATATTATTAACTTGTGATTTTGTCAAACGCGACACTTATTCTAATCGAGACGAGATTTTTTTATAAGAATATAATGTTTGTTGATTCTCTTACCAAAAAAAAACTAATCACAACGCACAACGTGATGCAAAATGACATTTTCAATCGGAATAGGACAATTCCAATAATTGTGTTACAATTTTACAATTCAAATCATAGTTATTGTTTTATTGACTTATTTATTAATCTGTATCACTGTTTACCTAAGCTTGATTATTTGAAATTATTTATGTTTAATTATTTATATCACATATTAATATATTATATTAGGTCTTCATATTAAACATGAATCTCAATGATTAAAGATTTTCATCTAAAGTTATTATATGTAATTAAAATGATGCGGAGATGTATTTGTTATAAGATTTCTCAAAGTGATACTTGAAGCGTTGTGAAAGAACCTTTCCAAGAGAGTAATAGCAACGTAAGACTTCTTGATTTGCGATTTCGCTGAGCTTCGGTTTTTCTATAATGGTATAGCCACGCACGAAGTAACTGTCTCCGGCAAAAAATTAACTGTATTTTTACACTGGTCGAAAATTCACAAATACTACACATATCGGGCACCAGATAAATGTAGCATCTGTGAATTTTCGACCAGTGTTACCGACTTCCGGCACTATTACTTTCTCGGATTTTTCATATGCCGTTGATGTCAATTCTTCGATAAGTTTTTTTAATATAGAAGAATCTTCCTTTGAAACTTGCTTCTTCGCTTTCTTACTTGATAATTTATTGGTAGGTTCACCAACCCAACACGCTTTTTCTGGGAGTTATCTTTATATATTGAAGAATCCTTAAATATCGACGGTGACATATCCATCAAATCACTGTTATTCTAACTTCCAAGCGTGTTGTTGACCGTAGATTCTACCTCCTTCTTGCAATCAGGTTTGGACATATTGAGTGCAATCACGATGATACGAGTGGACACAGGTAAGTTTTTTTATTTCAAACGAAAAAAGTTCTTGATTACGTAACTAGCATGCATCTAGTTCAGGAACATTAGTATTGCTAACGATTTTTTCCGGAGACAAATTTTAAGAATATTTCGAGGCGTAAACGAAAACAATTTCAGATACTATGAAAAAATTTTAGATTTGGTGATCAACTCACTATTCACTTGCTTCTCTCATCCAATTACTAAAATATATTAATAAAGTTTTGCCCAAATTGAGCTTTTAATTTTTCAGACAATAAAATTTATTTAATTACTATACATATTCGTCTTTTTTTTATTATAATTGTAGCAATTAAATTTTTGATTAATTGTATAATATAATATACGTCACTAGATATGACGAACCAAATATGCCATACATTATTGTGATTCTAAAACCACTTGCTGTACATCAAATAAATCGATGACAAAATTAACGCCAACAACTGTACCAGGTACTAATATAGCATATGGTGTAGGAACTCCCCCAACGATTGGAGGGTCATAGAAAGCATCTGCGATTGGAATGGTTATTTGAAATGCATTGAGATTCAAGGCATTGCAACCAGTAGGAGTAGGTGCATTATTATTATACTGAATGGTGCCGAAATCCCACTGTCATATTGCAAAAGTTACTTTAGTCCTTTGACATTTGATCGTGAGAATATCAATAGGTTAATTTACCTCTTTGACATACACTCCTGCTCTTGCTAAAGTTGCATTTGATGATAATTCACCTCCTCCCTGTACTACACGTGTCCATAAACGAGCCTAATATTAAAAAAACGTTAGCATCTGTTTATTATACTATTAATTTTATCTCAGACACATAAGACATACAATCATTTGCCGATGAACAGTTTCTCCTATAATTTTTTTAGAAAAAAGCTTAATTCCAAGTACACAGCGCACATACTCTTCACGCATCCATAATTCACATCTTTCATTCCAAGAAATGATGGTTTGAGAATTGCCTATCTCACAAATGACTCTCGCGTGAGCACGACCCTATGTAAATATATTATTAATGTTAGGAAATCAGCTAGAAAATTATTGATAATAAAATACAAACTCAAAGTACATTCATGTCACTGGGGGGAGGACCAGGATGCCGAATTAATGGTTGTAAGACATGAGCATTACTTGGACGAACCGCAACATCTGGCGCAATTTTCTCCCCATATCGGATTGGGTTGTAATGGTCTATAGAAAAAAATGTGAATTTTTATTACAAACAAAAGACCAACCAGACTGAATGGGAATCGCTTACATGGTGAACCATAAACCCTTATCGGACCACGTCTTACACCATTATTTGGCTCTTTAAAACAGTCTTGAAGATATGATACTACAGCTTCATGTTCCGGAATAGCCATTTCAATAATATACACGTTTCCTTCGTCCCAACTGAACTTATATCCGGTTTTTTCGTTTCTGTCAAGAAAGGTGTTATAATTTTTCACTGAAACTTCCGATCCAATCCGTAAAGGCAAACTGTATCCATATAAAGTAACATTAAGCGGATATGAAGTAACATTAGGCCTTAAAACATCTGCGTGAGGCATACTTACCTATCTTCTCTTGGGAGCGTTTTTGGTAACTTGGGATATTTGTGAAATATGTTATCAACTTTATTTCGAAATTCATTATCCACTGATTTCCAGTGAGAGCCTGAAGTTGAGGAGGACATTATGAGGAAGGGTTCCGTGAGAAAAAAAGTAAGTATCAATAAAATTATCAATATTTTTTCGTCCTAAGCATTCATAAGTACAACAGGGACGACCGCAGTCTGTGCATATATATTTGTTTTTCGACGGATTTTGCTAAGGTTAATTTATTTCTGACGCTGCATGTCTCAGATAAGCATGCCTGAAGACCGCATTTATTTTTTCCAGAGTTAATGTTGGAAAATGTGTTGGCTTAGATAGTTTGGACAAATGAAAAACGTATAGTGTATGCAATAGTACAGTAGATTTGATTCCTTTCGATTTTTATTACAATCAATAAAGCTAAGGCGCGTTAACGCGATTTTTTTTTCATGTTGTGTTGTGTTCTATGACTGAGAATTTTCTTATCATTTTTTTCGTCACGGAAATTTCATTGTGGTTCATGCTATGCGAATATATATCGATAAAGTTACTCGAAAAATGCCAGAATTATCAGATACATAAACTAGATAACATAACTATATTCAAGCTTCGAGCTTGTAAAAAGACAGGATAAACAAACTTTTGAATATATTTGTATCTTAAATAAAACAATGGCAGATATACAATCCACAATCGTTTCTTTGAGAGAATTGAATTCCAAATTCATTCTTCAGATTGATGAACTTAGAAAGGAGAATGCCAAGATTCCCGAACTTAGAAGAAAGTTTAGGCTGAGAATAACAAAGTTAAAGCCGAGAATGTGAAGTTAAAGCAAGCTTTGGAAGAATATGAAGCCAGATTCACAAATCTAGAGCAGAGAGATAAAGAAAAGACCAACCTTATTGCCAAATTAGATGATGATATCAAGGAAATCAAACAATCTTCGACTAATACTAATATACTTCAAAAATAAATTCTGATATCTCGCAGTCTCCATTTTCATCATTGCTAGTAACTTCCAAATTATCTATTCCACCACCTATTGAGGATCACACTGATATGGATTATAATGTCAGTGTAAATCTGCTAAAAGCTGAGTCCATATCACCAGAAGATAAGGTGGTTGATGAATTCGTGGATTCAATGTATAAGGAACAGGTTATCAATGAGATAAAAGAGAAATAGAGAAGCAAAGCTCCTTATATCCGATGATGTACCGATAAACACAGGTCAATCGCACAAGAAGAAAACAATGCAATATTCGATTTTACCATCATTTCTCCTAAAAATCATTTGATAGAAATTATGCGGAAGGAAAAGTGTCAAGAAATATCTGATGTATTGCAAACCATAGCTTGCTTATATAAAAAGCATGTACATAATGCCGAAAACGAAACACTAAAAGTTAATCAAGCTGAAATTTTATGCTTGTATAACTATTTTAAGGAATTCTATTATCAGGTTAAAGACATTATAAGAATGGATCAGATCAGTGAGAAAAAAGCAAAGGGAATATTTTATAATTTTATTATTAAGCAAATTCCTAGTACTAAACGAGAAAATTTATACAAAAAGATATATAGAGCTAGAAAGATTCATGAGCTATTCGAAAAGATAGGCGTGGATAAAATTAAGTATAGTGCAAACTCTATTTCTGAATTATCCGATAGTCAAATACAAATCATCATTGATTATTTCTTCAAGCCGAATTTCCCTATAATCAAGATAGTTTTATTAACAATTCTTTAGACGATTTACCCGAAATTGAAATAAATGAGGAAGCCGAAAAACTTTACCGGAAACAGAGGTAAGTAATATAACCACTTCTCTATCCCATTGACTCATATATCCAATTGGAAAAGTGAGGAATCTGAGAAAACTTTACTGGAAACTGAGATAAGTGAATTGCCTGAGAACGTGTCACCGGAAACTGAGATAAGTGTAATGCATTCTGATGATGCTGGATATGATATAGAGCTAAAGAAATCTAACGTAAATAATTCAATTATTGATTCAAAAAAAATTCCCTCGATTAGTTATACTAACTTTTCCGGAAATGACAAGATAGAATATTGATTTTTTGCTAATCACAAAGTCCACAACGTGATGATCTAACCAACAGATTTTTCACCCCTTACGCAGGGTAGTGTATTTATCACCATGTGTCACTGGGGACTTAGAATTTTTTTACATGCGGAAAACATATTTGTCACCCAACATTCATCACCAGTTAAATATTACACGTGAAAAATATCTGATCACCCGTCAGATTATGGTCCAATAAAATTCAGGAAAAATTAAAAATATCACGTGGGGTGAAAATCTGTTGATGCAATGTGATATGTGACTTTACCAAATTCTAATAATTGTGCTACAATTCAAAAAAAAAATCGACTTTTATTTAATATATTATTTATTAATCTGATAAACTATTTGAAGCAACTGAAGAGTTTAAAGAAATATTTGAAGGACAAGAAATATCTCGTGGTACATTTTCTCATATATCATATATTTCATATTTTTATTTATCATGATCAATTATTTATATTATCTGTATCTGTTACATTAAACGTATTCACATATTCATATTAGGCCCTCATATTAAAATTGATTTCGAAACGGGAAAAATGCAAAATTTGAATCCCTATATTGTCCGGTGCAAAAAGATTTGCACCTCAAAAAGATGTTGATAAAAATTTTTTTTTATTAAATAGCTATTTTTTTATTTATTTAAATCATATCAATACATGTTCGGAAATATAAAAATATAAATTTTATATCAAATTTATGCATCATTATCAGAATCTCCATAGTCATTAAATTCTTCATTAATTAATTGCGCATCTTCATCAGACTCAAAATATTCTTTGGCATTTTTAAGTACTTTTCTCCAAAGCTAACTACAATTGTGAATTAATTTTAATTTTAAATGCATTTAAAAGTATATTTCGTATGGATAAAAGCTTTATATGTGGACCCGATCGTGCAACTTCGCCCTTTACGACCGCCCATACACCTTCAATTGGTTGAAGTTTACAGTGATAGGGAGGAGTAAAAAAAACTTAATGGTCATATCGTTTGCTATTTCGAGACAAGTAAATGGCACCTTTTCTTTGTTTATTTGAGCCAATTTAAAAAGTTCCAGTCTTCATAGCTCACTAGAAAAAGCATAAAAGTTCTGCAATATTTTCATCAAGTTGAAATTTAGGTCGCCACAGAATTTTTTGTGGTGTAAATGTACTGTCATTACGCCTGTTCCAGTCTGATACCACACCCCAACTGTTCTTTCAGCAACACCCAATACTTCAGCAACTCGCTTGCATAATGTAAGCTTTTGATGATCTTCTCCTAGGGAAATAGCACCAGAAAAGTAATTGTAAATATTAATTATCATTGATTTTTCATTCTTTGTTAGTGGTGCATCATTTCGTTTCAAAGGATGTCGAAGTAAAAAAATTTTTACAGCGGATATGTTCTACAAAACATGTGAATTTCGAAGTTGTACAACATTTTTTATTTGGTGTGAATCACACCTAAAGCTCTCAACGGTTCGGTTCGGTCCGGTTTGACAGTAAAACAGAAACCGAACTGAAACTTCCGGTTTGAAACCGGGAACATGAATACTCAAACTGAAACCGAACCGAAACCGAACCGGTTTAAACCGAACTGAACCGGGTTTTTTCGGTTTAAATATTAATTTTTTTTTTTTACCTTCCAATAACGCGAAATTAATTATACAATAATTTTTTTATAATAATCCTTTCAGATCTGTATTTCATCTTTTAATATTATCTTATCCTTAAATTACCAGTTAAAATTATATTAATTTTATATTGAATATTTTATTTATTAATGAAAAAATAGATCCAAAATTAATTAAAACTAATTTTAAAATTATATAAAATATCTTAAAATTATCCAAAATAAATTTTTAAAACTATATAAAATTAATTTTAAAATTATATAAAATAAATTTTAAAAACTATATTTAAAATTATATAAAATTAATAAAAAAATTTACATAATTTAATTATTTTCATTAATTTCATTAATATTTTCATTAATTTCATTAATATTTTCATTAATTTCATTAATATTTTCATTAATTTCATTAATATTTTCATTAATTTCATTAATATTTTCATTAATTTCATTAATATTTTCATTAATTTCATTAATATTTTCATNAAATATGATTAGTTAATGCAGTTTGTCTTGATATTGATATAATTGATTCTTGATTTTCATCAGGTTTGTATTTACTTTTCCATAAATCAGTAATTTGTTGTTTACATGTTTTAATATATTTAGAATCAAATCCATTTTCTTTAAAATAAGTCAATTTCAAACGAGGGTCCAAAACTATTTAATAGAAAACAAAAGTATTAATAATTAAAATTTAAATTTAAATAAATATAAAAATATAAATAGATATCATACTTGTTGCAACAATATAAACTAAACTATCAGAAGTTGGATAATAGTCATCAAGTTTTTGTATTGAAAGATTTATAGCATCATTTACATCAGTTGGAAGTTCATTGTTTTGTTGAAATTCTTCAATATTATCAAATAAATAGTTGTAAACTGGAACAGTTTGACCTAGAGTAGGAAATTTTGATGTACTCATTTCCAAGGTAGCATTTTTAAAACACTATAATAAATTATAATTAATATATTTTATTAAAGAATATTTATTTATAACATTAATTATACCTTTAATAAATCTTTTATATTGTTTAATTTGTTCCATTCTTCTTCTTGTAACAAATATACGGAAAGATTATTATCAACAGATGCCATATTATGAAGTGGCTAATAAAAAAAATAATATATTTAGACAATAATAAAAATCAATATAATTAATATAAATCCTTTTTACCTCACGAAGAAATATTGCTCACTCAATCATGTCATATGTAGAATTCCATCTGGTTTTTATATCAGGAATTAATTGAAGTTCCTTTACATTAACAGCTTTGCATTGTTGACAAAATCTTTCACGTCGTAATGGAGAAGCTCTAATTTTAACCACCAATTTTCTTAATTTTGCAATAACTCCTAAAGAGGTTTCATTAATAAAATCTTGTAATATATCTTGTTCATTTTCTGGTCCCAATCCATGTAATGCTTTTAGAATGATTTGAGCAGCAAGGTTAATAATATGGGCAAGGCATCGTACACGTTGATTTTCAGAGCTAAATGTAATTCCTTCATCAGCACAATAAACATCCAAACAATTAAACATTGAATCCATATTAGTTGCATTGTCAGTGGTAACTCCTAACATCTAAAATATATATTAATAAATAAATATATTTAAATAATCAAAATATAATAAAAATAAACTAACCTTATTCAAAATTCCATATTCTTTTATTGTACTAAAAAAAACCCTTGCAAGATTTTCACCTGAATGTGTTCCTTCTGATAGTTGAAAATCAAGAATTGTATTTTTTAATTCCCAGTTTGAAGAAATCCAATGAGCACTTATTCCAAGAAAAGGTATTTGATTTTTTGAAGTCCATGCATCTAAAGCAAAAGAAATGCAACTGGAAATTTCTTGCAATTCTTCTTTAATTCTTTTTTTTTCATTTTCAAAAGATTTGAGAATTTTGTTTCGAATAGTATTACTAGTAGGTAATATGGCATTTGGATTAAGTCTTTTTATCATGGTTTTAAATGATTCTTTATCAACAACAATAAAAGATTGATCATCAGCTACAATCCAATTTATTAAATCTTCAATCCAATTTTCTTGAGTAAATATCTACAATTTATTTAAAGTTAATATTAAAAAATGAAGTTTAAAGAATTAACCTGTTTCGATTTCATGAACTACTTTCTAACCTCCATTTCTGTCACTAATTAAACTTATTCACCACAATTAGTAACATCTCCATTTAAATTTTCAAACAGATTGAATAAATATTCACAGATAAATTAACGATTTAATCTATTTTAAAAAAACGTTGATTTCTTCGCGAATATTTGTTCAATTTGTATGAAAATTTAAACAAAGATACTACTAAATGTAATAAATAAGTTTAATTAGTGATGGAAATAGAGTTTAAAAAGCAGTTCTCAAGATCGAAATTGGTAAAGTTGTACAGTTAATATAATATTAAAAAAATTTATACATGCCAATGCTGTTTTTGATTTAAAAAATTTATCCAATGGTCCTGAAGTAGATATTTCTGGATTCAAATTTTTATGTTCACGAGAAATATGGCTTCTTAATGTAGAAGTTGAACTATCTTTAGCAGCCTTATAACTTTTACTAAAATATAAAAGGTCAAAAGTATATACATTTAATATTTTATATATTTACATTATATACATATATCTTTCTTTAATACTCACACGCAATGATTACAATAATATCTATTTTCTTCTTTATTTAAAGTAAAAAACTGATAGATAGAGGCTTTTCTTTTATTATTGGCATTATCACTATTATTGCCGTTATTATTAATTACTGTTAAATTGTTATTGCTTGCTTCTGTTAAATTACTATTACTGGTTTCTCTTGAAACTGATGGTTCATTATGTTCTATATTTTCTTGAGAATTTTCTGATTCAGTATCACTTACAATCTCGGCCATTATAATTATAAAAAAAATAATCGTCAAAAAAAAATCTAGATCTTTATTAATATAAATAGATGGTGAAACCATGTCAATATATAAACCGAAAATTTCGGTTTCGGTTTCAGTTTTTCGGTTCGGTTTCTATGAATAAACCGAAACCAAACCGAAACCAAACCGAGATATTCGGTTTGTATATTTAATAAACCGAAACCGGACCGAACCGAAACCGGCGGATCGGTTTCGGTTTTTATCAAACCGATTGAGAGCTTTAATCACACCCTTTTTTGGTGAGGTGCAAATCTTTTTGCACCGGACCATTATCATCCGAAGTTAAAAGTAACAACAAAGTAGAAGCGACTATTTTTAAAATTGTCTAACTTTCAATTATGACTATGAAACCATCTTTTAAGTTATAGGAAAAAATGCTCCTTGTAATTTTTCATATCTAAATCTCATTTGTAACTTTATTGTGACGATTAGCACCACAGGTGCGTTTTAGTAAAAATTAATTTTTATTTTCGTGCGATGTGATATTCGATTTTATATTTTATATAGAACGTTGAACTTGTAATATCCAAATTTCGAAAAAAAATAAATAAAATAAATAAATATAAAGAAAAGTTATTAAATATGCAAAAAATTAATTTTTAATAATTTTAAATACTTCATAATCCACAATAGAAAATTTTTCATTTGTTGATCTAATAGGGTTTTTATAAGCATGACATGAGGGAACATAACAACATAAACATTGTTCATCTTGAGTAAAATCGGAAACATTTGATTCCATTAAAAATTCAGTATAACCAAAATATGGACCGTAAAGATCAGATTTAGAATAGAATAGAATAGAGCTTTTCTTGGATCATTAATTCTGCTAAGAGTTGAATTTTGAATATTCCCGTCTTTTAACGAAAAAATGAAACTATTATTTGTCGTCATATAAGTATCTTTTTTCGAATTATCCCAAGATAAAGGATTATAACCACCAACTATTTCATCAGTTCCTGCAACCTTTGCAACCACAATTGTGCCAGCGTATCCATTACACATGTTCCAAAATATCTTGGGATGAAAACCATCTCTACTTCCTCGAAGAATTAATTGAAATTTGTAAGGTATCTTTGCTAAAGAATAAATGGTAAATTTTCGATCAATCCATGATGAAATTTTTGCAGCGTGTTCTCCGTTGATTATAGTTGAGAATGATTCGTTTACTTTTGAAGGCAATCCAGGGGTTGGTGAGATGCTAAAAATAAAATTTCGGATGATTCTTTCAAAGAAATTAACAGGCCTATTCGTGGACCAACTGATTATTTAATATACATGATGCAATGAGTTGATGGTTAATGAGGTGTTTGTTTGATGTAAAATTAACATGAAATTTCGAAATCATTAATTAACAATCCGAGAACTCACTCATAATTTGCTAAATAGAGTTTTTGTACGACTTTTTCAATATTTGGACGTTGATTTGGGTCTTGATTCCAACAATCTATTAAATGAGTAATTGATTCGTATTTGTAAATAATTTAGTTAATTATTTTAAAAAATATTATTGATAAAATGAAATCAAACCTTGATAGATATTAATATAATATTGTGGTGTCCCAATGATTGGATCTTCTCTATTCCCTTGTGAAACATAAATTTTCAAATCTAATTCATCCTGAAATTTAGATTCATATGGAACTTTTCCACTTGATATTTCCCAAAGCAAGATTCCAATACTATATATGTCAGAAGTTTTACTTCTGCTAAATTCACCCTGCATTTTGAGAAGGATTGGGTCTGAATATTCTTTTGTATGTTTTTTATTAAGCTTGGAAATACCAAAATCACTAATCTTAATAGTTTCATCATGGAGAAGAATATTCTTTGAATGCTGTAAAACAAAATTGTATTAAATTAAAGGATCAATTGTTTATTATAACGTTTTCGAAAATTAATTACATCATTACCAGATTTCCATGAATGATTTCATTTGAATGCAAATGTTCAATTGCGTTAACAATTTGTTGAGCAAGATTTAATTTATCACTCCATTCAAGCGTTTTAAAATTAGATTTTAGATGGTCACGTAAGGTTCCATCATTTGCATATTCTAATACAAGTATATATTCATTTCTTTTCGAATCTACATCAAGTGTATATAATATATAATATAAAATATTTTACAAAAGTAATTATTAAAAAGATACAAACAGATTAAAAGATTTATTTACCTTTTTGTGAAATTCCATAGAATTTAATTATATTTTCATGTGAACTGGCACGTGAATACTGTTTGAGCTAAAAATTCGTTAAAATGTGAATATTCAGCAAATTGGCAGTTTTTGGGTATAGAATAATTATTAAATAGTACTTACCTCGTTAACAAATAATTCCGTAGTAGCCACAACTATCGATTTTAAAGCCACTGTTCCACCCATAAATGTTGCACTGTAAGTCATTCCTTTTCCGATATTTTTAAGATTTTTAAAATCGGTATAATTATAATTTATAATTTGATTTGTCTTATTATCATAGTCATTATAATTGAGAGTAGCAGGTAAAAAATTAGATGATTCTTGGAGGTTTTTCATTACAAAAAATGTAAATCAAATATAAAGATGAAAAGTGTCAATCGAATAATACTAATCATAACATTAAAACACTTATAACATAATTAATAAATATTATTATGAAGAAATACCTGTAACTTCCCCCGAATATGATATAGTAAATGAAGGAAAAGATATGGAATCTCTACTGAATACGTCCAATGAAGCTTCCAATTGAATATATTGATTGTCATCAGGACCGAAATATATATTTTCTAAGTTGATATTTTCGAGAGAATCAAAAATATTTTCAATGGCTGGCCTTTTTTTTGAATCATAATTCCATGCACTTGAATATAAGGTTATATAATCTTTCGGTGTTTCATTAATAGGTGCTTCTCTTTTGCCGGAAATAACCAATTTAAGTATTTCTAAATTTGGAATAATATTAAATGGAGGTCTTCCACTTGATAACTCCCAAAAAAGAACACCCAAACTATATATATCCGAAGCTTTATTTCTTTTATATTCCTTTTGATTTCGCAAGTATTCGGGATCAGTATATGCATACGTTCCACCAGCCATAGAATTCGAATTTGAATCTAGTGGTTGCGATAGTCCTAAATCTGTTATCAATAGCCTTCCTTCATGAACTAAAATGTTCTTTGAATGCTATTAAAGTAAATGAATTTAGATATACAATTTAAACAATTCGTATAATTATTTTATATATATTATATACTTACTAAATCTTTATGAACCATGTTTTCTCCGTGAATATAGTTTAGACCACTTGTAATATCTTTAGCCATATTTATCTTAATTTGCCAATCAAGACTTTTGAAATTATTTCGCAAATAAGTCCTCAAGTCACCATCTTTAGCATATTGCAATACTAGGTAGTACGTCCCTGTTTTAGAATCTAAATAATATTTTTTTATTAGATAATAATATTTATTTTATAATATGAATAACATTTAAATAATAATAATCTATTTAACCTATCGTGATTCCATAAAAGTTAATAATATTGTCATGATTATTTACAGTTGTGATGTTTGTTAACTGTGGTTCCAAAGTTCCAAAATTGTATTTAAATTATTTAAATTTTAACTTCACTTCGAAAATATATATACATAATAATGTAAGCAAAGTATTTATTTTTTACCTCTTTAACAAATTTTTCATAGAATAATTTGCTATCTTCATTTTCATGCAAACTTTTTAATGCGACATTTTTTTTTAGTTTTGTCGAATTAGCACGATGAACTGTACCAAATGCTCCACTCGCGATTCATGTAATATTTTCAAATGTGGCATAATCAAATTTTTTAATAAATCTATCGTTTACGGCACTCTTAAACGAAAATTTTTTCTTAAATTTGAAGACATTTCTCGGAATGAAAAATTGGAGATCTATTTATTATACAAATTATCATAGTATAGATTTTACTATTCCTTTTTCGGTGAAGTCACGGCACAAAATACCTTCACCCAATTGGTGAGTATTGGTAAGTTCTTAAGTTCAATCACTTGCCAACAATACTCTTTTTTGGGAAGATTTTCGTGACCCGAAATGGAAAAAAAAAGGTCAAGAATTTATATACATGGTACATGATAATGACCATTTAGAAGAATAACCTCCACCCACCCACCCACCCAAAGAATAGCGGGTGTTTATATAATTTCTGAAATTTTTAAAAATAGTAAAAAAAAATTATTTTTTTACTATCGCTTATGGAAAATAGTAAGTAAAAAAAATTATTTTATTTATTTATAGTGATTACCGAAAATGATTTTCGATAATCATTATAAAAATAAATTAGTAAAAAAAAATTATTTTATTTATTTTTAGTACCAAAAATCATTTTCGATAATCACTATAAAAATAAATTTATTAAAAATAGTAAAAAAAAATTATTTTTTTTTACTATCGCTAATAGAAAATTAATTATTTTACTATTTTCTATAAGCGACAGTAAAAAAATAATTTTTTTTACTATTTAATAAATTTATTTTTATAAAAAAATTATTTTATTTATTTTTAGTACCAAAAATCATTTTCGATAATCACTATAAAAATAAATTTATTAAAAATAGTAAAAAAAAATTATTTTTTTACTATTACTATCGCTTATGGAAAATAGTAAATAAAAAAAATTATTTTATTTATTTATAGTGATTACCGAAAATGATTTTCGATAATCATTATAAAAATAAATTAGTAAAAAAAAATTATTTTTTTACTATCGCTTACTATTTTTATTTTTATAGTGATTATCCAAGATAATTGCTAAAAATAAATTTTTTTTTTGTGCAATTTTAGTATTATTGGTGCATTGAGTTATATGATTTCTAACGACGATAAAAATTCTATTTAATATATTTATTAATTCGTATTTTCACTGCTTATCCAGCTATAATTGAAAACTGTGACAATAGTAGTACCTGTTACTGTTATCATAAATTATTTGATGCCCCAACTGATGATTTTAAATTGCACAATCGTACTATACCAATACTGATTTGCCATATTTACCATAATAAATAGTTTGGTGATTTTTTAATGAAAATCGTTCCTTTTCGGGAAAAAAAAGAAGGAAATCTTCAAAATGAGCTTTACGTTTTTTTTTTGAAAATGAATTCATTTTTCGATAATTATTTTTTTTTTATTATGAGGAATTTTTTCTGGTAAAAGGGTCAATCAAGTTGCTGCATCAAACCTGAAAGTCATGAGATGCACTTTGCAGATGATCAACTTATTCCTTTAACGATCGCCTTTTGTTCGCAGAATTTGAACTAAAAGAAAAATGTTATTATTAAAAAAGATAAATATATAAACTTCTTTACTAATAAATTATAATATGGTTCCGTGTAACATCCAAATATCACAAGGCAATATCTGCGACTCTTGCCTTAATATAGGTATCTTTAATCTGAAGTAAAGATAACTTCTGCAGTATTTCGAATCTTCCAATTCTTTCAAGAATTTAAATTATCTTTATATTTTATTATATATCATTGAGTACTTATATACATTTAATAATAGCTCTTTTCAAAATAAAAAATATAATTAAAAGGGTTTTGCTTTATTAACTTGGATTTTTGTAATCTTGTATATTTATTTTATCTTTTATTAAATAAATTAGTACCAATTTGGTAAAGCGGAAAGAATAAGAAAACGAAG